>JAWWEN010046560.1:0-40000 GCA_035582955.1 Sycophila texana
ATGCTTGGATTATGAATAATGCTTTAGTACAAAAATTATGTATAAATTTATCAAATCCATAGAACTATCCTTAATAAAATCAAAAGTTATACATGGACTGAGCATAAACTGTACCTACTTTTACAGTATAGAAATATTATGTACCATTTTAGCATGCCCATTTCTATATCCAAACTATGCATTAATTAGACTAAAGCATTATTCATAATCTAAGCATAAATTGTACCAATCTTTTTTACATGGGCTATTATTACTCTTTTTATTAGAGACTATTTACTATTATTACTCTTTTTATTCGAGACTATTAATTATACCACTCTTTTTATCGAAATTTTTATAACTGTACCGAGTAAGATGATTGATGTATTTAGTATATTTTTCAGATTCATGTGGTTTATGGTAAAGGTAACAGTGGGTGAGCACGACAGGTGCAATGAAAAAGCAAAGCCGGACTCGAGATTCGTCGCACGAGCCATCCTCGGAAACTTCAGTTTCCTCAACTTTGACCATGACATCGCTTTACTCAGATTGAACGAGCCAGTTCTTTTCAGCGAATCTGTGAGGCCGGTCTGTCTGCCTAAAAACAAAGGTTGGATATGTGCACCTTTTCATTAAATTTTGCATCCATGCTTCGTGAGCTTGATTCGTTTGATTTACGCAAAAGTAATGTCAGACCATACATATAAAGTACATTCTACATATAATTTTTTATAATTTTTATTAACACTATTATGTAAAAATATAAATTTGTAAATAATTATTCATTCAACTGCTTAAAAAAAATATGAAAACTTCTTTAATGATTCAATTTAATGATTGAAATATATCAAATTCACAAACTTCGGCACCGTTTAAACGAAAATTAATCTATTAACCAATTAAATTGCTTCTTCAAATAATTTGCATCACCGTGCGTTGTTTTTTTTTTGTTTTTTAAAGGAAAGGATTGTAAGATAAACTCATTGCGCGCTTGAAAAAAAAATTCCACTTTACGAAGCGAAATTGTGTTTACTCAAGCGAGCGTAGATATTAAAATTAACATTGCGCTTGCAGGCGCAATGAGGTCCGCGACAAAATTTCCACCGAACGTTCATAAATTGCAACAATACTACTGCAGAATGGTGAAAAGTTTTCCCTAAGCGAATATTACAATGTATGCAAAAATCCCGGATACGAAGCTCGTGTACTGCTCCGGCAAACGATGAAATTGCGCAACGCTCGAGATGTTCGCAACCTCGTTGACGCTTTCTTCATTATCGAAAATTTTGTCGTCGACAGAACTGTCATAAATAAATGAGCATGCGGGTAGCTAAACGATTTATGCTCGTTCAGTTGCATACTGAAACAAGGACAGATTTTATCCCTTCGCTTTCTCACTCATTAGGTAGTACCGTAGTTATTAATATCAAAACGTGTCGATTTACAGCAAATGTCAAAAACAAAATTAATTCCTCTTAATCAAAATTTTGATGTTAAAAAGACATGCCTCATAAGAGATATAATAGAATCAAAGAAAACATTATGTATTCAATTTTAGTTATTATATATTTAGGAAATTTACCTTAATGTTCAAATAATAATTAAAATTTTTCCATACGTTTAGTTAAGTAATTTTCACAAAAATCAAGAGAACTCCTAATTGAACTCCTTTATTTTCTACATATTTATTACCTCAATTTCGCTTATGTTATACCACTCGAAAATACTTTTTCTTTTTTATTATCTTTTGTGTACGATCATTTTAATTAATTAAGCATTTTTAGAAAAATAATTTTTAAAATTTTATCATAACTTTAACATAACAACATTAATAGTCAATATTTTTCCTTTCATTCATGTTTATTTGCAAAAAGTGTTAATTTTTCTCCAGTCAAAAGCATCGTTATAATGTTTGCAGAAAACTTGTACGAGAAAGTGAAGTCGATAGCGACCGGATGGGGAACATTACACGAAGATGGTAAAGCAACCTGCCTCTTGCAGTCAGTCGAGGTGCCTGTTATGAGCCTGCAGGAGTGCCGCAACACGAGCTACAACCCTCGTATGATTTCCGATAATATGATGTGCGCTGGCTACGCCGAAGGAAAAAAAGATACTTGTCAAGTAAGCTAAAATCAAACATCTTTTCGGCAATTATTGAATTTTCGTGTATAACCCTGGTACATAATTTTATTAGACGTATATAAAATTTATTATAATTAAAAATATTCATCAACTTAATCTATTTCTGCCGAATGAAGAAACTGATTGCTTCGCAACCTTAAAACTAATTAAGAAAATAAGGAAAGCAATTAGCTGTATATATCTACACTCAACAACTCCACTGTCCCCGATACTACCCCCTTAAATTGAATCTTCGATTTCTAGTTATATATAGAATTCGCTCAATAAAGCGACATTATTTTCTCATTAGGGAGACAGTGGCGGTCCGCTCGTAGCCCAGAGGGAGGACAAAAGGTATGAAGTCATCGGAGTGGTGTCCTGGGGTAATGGATGTGCCAGGCCAGGATATCCGGGGGTTTACACTCGGGTAACCCGCTACATCGATTGGATCAGGGAGAACATCAAGGACGGCTGTGTCTGCGAAAATGACTAGGGCGGCCTTTTTAATTATTTACACTCCTCTGAGCGTGCCATTCGCACTTGTAACTCAGCAATTTGTTGCTGATTCGCCGACGTTGGCTGTTCGAGAGCCGCTGCATTTTAGCATAAAAACGAATGAGATTATTAATTTGTAATTAATCTAATTTATCTAATTTATATAATTGTGATTATAAATAAATTATTATTTTATACATTTATTATAACGGCTTTAATAAGATTGCATTAATTATTCATTATTATATTCAAAATTTAGAACGTTTCAGTGTGGTGATGATAATAAGACGATAATATAGACTTTCTAAATGTGCCGTTAGATGAATTCAGCCTGAATGACGTCTTAAAGCTGCATTTAATAAAGGATGTGTTCAGGTATCATAATTTTTTATTTAGCCACGGCTCGATGTAACGGTATCGATCCTCCTTAGACTACTCTTGGATTACTAAACTTGGAATTGCAAGTACCTTTGAATTCTACTGCCAACTTGTGCAAAGACTAAATGAATAAATAATAAACTGCATGGAAAAAATTGCCAAGCATAAAAATTAAAATTTCTTTAAGATGTAAAAGATAACGTGAAAGCTTAGATTAATTAATGAATAAATAATTATTATAGCAGTAAGTATAATCCAAAACTTAGTTACTGCAAGTAGCAATTATCAAATCGTAGTTGCATCAACTATACTGCATCAGAATCTACTAAACCAATTTACTTTTGATTACTGAAATCAATGCTATTGGTTCAGTAACCAAAAATATTATTTGGTACAGCAATAACAAATTTATTGGTTAAATCATCCATAAAAATCATGAGTAAAACGATATAGATTAGTAATTTTAGCGCCATGAAATACTAATCCGAACCATCTTTATTGATTGCCATTCATAAAGATAGATTGGTAATTTTAATGATATGAAATAGGGGAGAACGGGGCACAAATATATTACAAAGACAATGCCTTCTGAGAAATGATACCATATGTGACACTTTAGTATGAACATTCCCTGTAAGAAGAATTTGTTTCAATTGCAAAATATTTTTTAATGAAACTTGCTCGTAGTAATTTTTTTAGCCAAATGAAACGTATGACATGTGACAATCACATTACACATGTACTAATTAATTTAACAATTTAATTAAAAAGTGCTAATCTAAAACCTCTATCTGTTGATTAACCAAACTTCGATTCTCGCTTTTAACTAGACTGAATAGCTTAACATAATAGAAAATTTTTCCACATTAGCGATTGCTGAAATTATCACCTGGCGATTACCTCAAACAATGTAAAAAAAAAAAGAACGCGTAACTTTACCGAAGACAAACACCGTACATCGAATCAATGGGCTCGAAGCTTTTATCATTTCGGCGAATTTCATAAGAAAGTGCCCGCATGAAGAAGGCGGAAAAGGTGAAAATGGCCTGGTCTGACGGGAACGGGATCAGCTCGCCGCATCCTCTCGCTCCACGAAGGAGAGACGAATCGCCGAACGGGGGGAAAAAGAAAGAAAAAGCGGAGGATGCGGGCGACGGTTCCGCTACGTTTGGCGAGCGCAGCGGCGGGAAGCCTCCAGTGCTTCTTCGGCCGTTAACACCGACAAAAGAAAAGTTATGACGTTACTGCAGGATCTCGTCAAGTACCTCATGGGAGTGCTTTGCCTCGGCTTCCTCGCAGTCCTCACGGACGGGACGGTAAATACCCATCGTGTGCACGCATATAGCTGCTCGTTTTTTTTTTTATTTTTTTTTCTCTTCCTTTTTTTTTTCTTCTTGAGGTAGATAGAAGTGTTCTGATGGGATTATAACTTTTTAAGGGCTTCTAACGATGTAAATTATCGCTGGCTTGACGTTCGCTTTACGAGAGATTATCTCGGTTTTGAAAGTGCAAACTCTCAGATCTTAAAAGTCGTAAAGTTTCAGATATGCATTTCACGCGCTACTGCTCTATTTTTTTTTTATCGATAGCTGTATAAGAAACTTAATTAGCTTGAAGAATTTAATTAACTCAGATGATAATTAAAAAAAAAATCAGAATTGCTTTACGTCATTAGTTCAATTAAAACACTCGTGCGGTGTATTAAAAATAATGAAAGCAGTTATTTAAGACTGATCTTAAATAATAAATTGACTCCTAAAAAGACTCGATTTTGTTATTTGAAAAATTGGCACAGTAGCCAATCTATAGTGTATTATAATGATTTCACGAATAAAGTTAATAATTCTGCGATTTAAATGTCTTCGATAAAAATAAGATTCTGTTTTAAATAAACAACGCGGTAACCGAAAGAATTTAGATTAATTTATCCTTAATTATTATTTACCGCACGATTTAAATAATTCCCCAGTTCAGTCACGCGTACGAAGTCCGAAGTGCCAGGCGCCTCATTGACTTGCTCCTCGGTAAATTCCATCCGTGCATAAACTGCGGTAAGTGGGAAAGTTTTGGAACTCCAGCTGCTTAAATACCTGAAGCGATACCTCTTATACCAGTACCTTTAAGCAGAAATTTAATAAAAATAAAAATCCACCAGTTTGCGGAAAAGCGAATCGCGGTGGCGCCAGATTCTTAGGTGGCGAGTTCACTGACACGCACGAGTTTCCCTGGCTCGCGAATGTGCACGTGAAAAACAACCTCTTGGTCAGTGGTATCCTTATCAATGACCGTTACATTCTCACCTCGGCTGCTCCATTAATCGGGTACGTGCAAAGCTGGAACTTTATTTTAACTGCTGAATAAATTATAAAAGATGAAGTAGAAACTACTTTTTTTTTCTAATTGTTGAGCAATAATTGTTGTAATGTATCCTTCATGGTAGATGATAAGGTTTTAATAGTATGTTAATAATATTGTTTTTTATTTGGCTATAGTGTTTAATTTTTTATAATTTGAGTAACTTGTTTTTTTTTTTTAGTTTCGAAAGTTAATTATAGGATTTTACTTCCTCTGCTTATAAAAACTTACAACTAATCTCAGTTTCTATTAAAATTCAGTATTCAACTTCCTTTTTACCTTCTTTGAACATTCAAAATGCTTCGCCGTGAAAATGTCCTTTTTAATATAATATAATTAAATTAAATATGAAAGTTTATTTTAAAAAATCGCATTATTTTATTGTATTTCTTCATCCACTTTTCATTAAAAAAAAAAAGGTTTTATTTCTGTGTACTATGAAACTCTAAAATAAGTTTACATTAAGTAAAGTGAGTCTAAGAGAGTGAAAAGTACCGAAGCTATAACGTGTCTAGATGAAAAACACTGTATACCCGTAGAATGAAATGAGTCTCCGGGGACTAAAATATGCTTACCCTTTCGAGTCGAGGTCAAAAAAGGGACTTTATCGATGATAATTGATAAGGATGACAAATTGTATTTATTTAACACAATTTTTTTTCGGTTGATTTCTATTATTAAAGTGTAATTCTTTCCGTAACATGATTATTCGACAATTTTTACTTAAGCATATCTTCATAAGTTAATTAGATAGCCGGAAAATTCATTTCCGTTCCGAAATGAAATTAATGAATCGTAGGAATCATTCTTCTTCTTTTAAATACGTGAACAACAGTAGTTTCCACAATACAATTATTTTTCCAGCAACTCTTAGAGGACAGCTTTTTTTAAATGTCTTAACTAATCAGCGAGTATATTTAACAGCACCAACGAGGAACTTGTCTTCGGCACCGATGGCAATTCCGATGTACCCCTAAATCAATTAAACGGTAGTATTGAATTTTAGAGCGACCCCACCGGAAGTAAAAGTAGCACTAGGCGAATACGATCGATGCCACTTGGATGTATCCTCGATAAATGCGAGTGTCGACGCCATAATCTCTCATCCCGAATTCAATTACGAAGCGAAGGCCCACGATTTGGCGTTGATTCGCCTCAGCCGCTCGACGAAATTCGAGAGACGAGTTCTGCCTGTCTGTCTACCCGAGGCTGGTTAGTAAACCACTGTAACGATATTGTCCAATTATCGTCAAACTGTTCGAACTCGGTCTATTGTATATATTCGAATGGTACGAAGTTTGTTGAAAGCAACTGAATTATTCTACACGATAAGAATTCTGTTGATCATATATAATAAAATTGATATTGTAATTTCATTTGCTTTCTACTTTCATTATAAAAAATGACTTAAGGGTTATTAAATGTTGAGTGTTCAATCAAAATTACAATGAAGTTTTATGAAATAAATTTAATACTATATATGACTAAAATATATTAACGCGTGTATAAATGTAGTAACACAATAGAGAAAGTATCAAAATAACTCTGCAATTAATTATAATTAGAGGATAATTTTTATACTTTCTCTATTTCATGTTTGATGTTTCTAATATTTCAATATCTGCTGTACACTTTATTTGGACATTGCCAATAAATTATTTAAAAATCTAAAGATCCTTGAATCGTTCAATGTTTTAGGATATATAAGCACTGAACGAGTTTCCAGCCTTTTAATAATTTATTTGGTAACAGATGTTTGAAAAAGATATTTTTAGATAAGAAAGAAAAAAAACTTTCAAGATATTCTGTAATTGTGCAGGATCAACATATTTAGGCCAAGTGGGCACCTTAATGGGATGGACAGAAAGCGCCGAGGGCAGTAATGCCGAGGGAAGAACATGTCGGCCGCGTAAGCTCGGCCTTCCGATCCTCGGAAGGCGTGAGTGCTTGAGGAGCGGCATTAAGCCCCAATATTATCACGAGGAAACCGGCTGCGTGGGCGTCATCGGTACCACGTCCATAATTTGCCATGTAAGTCCGTTCGCTCGCATTCATCGAACACTTCATAAGGCCATTGATTTTATTTGAAGCAAATTAATTAAATCAAGATTGAAATTCAAAGTACTACACTGAAAGAAAAATTTGGTAATTTTAAATAAATATTTACTTCAATAGTACTTGTTAAATATTTCTTTGAATTAAGTAATTTTTTTGTGGAAACAAATAAATTCATGTAGAAACAAATAAATTCATTTTGTTTTAAAGAAATATTTAGTTGATTTAAAGAAATATTTAACAAGTACTATTGAAATAAATATTTATTTAAAATTACCAAATTTTTTTTCAGTGTAATATTCATTAATAGTTTAAAAAAAAAAAGAAAACAATTTTTTATTATTTTCGTTCTTTTTTTATCTTTAATATGTTCATTTATTATATGTTTAGATAAGCTTTTATAAGAGTAAACATTTTATATTTATAGTCAGTCGCATGTTATTTCGATCTGTTATATGCTAAAAGAATTATGATTATAAATTTTAATGAGTATGTATACTAAATGTATAAACGTTTTTAGAACGACGTTGGGAGTTCCGTGTTGCACCGATCGTACAGCGGATTTTACGATCTCGTGGGTAAGTGACGATAAGCAAATAGCACTATTTTTTCTTTTGAGCAGAAAAGTAACGGCTACCATTTTATCACCAGGAATTTTATCGGATGTCAATAGCTGCAATGGTACACTTGGAACTGCATTATTTACCAGAGTCGGTCCTCATCTTGAATGGATTTATCAGCATACTAAGGATGCTTGCTATTGCCTCAAGCCCTTTGATGTTCCAGAGATAAAATCTCACAATATTGCTTACTGAATTTTTGTTTTAATTTGTTGCCTAATAAACCTGTTGTAGTGAATTATTACACTAAAAGGAATTTTTATATTTTTTTACTGGTATTGTCAATGAAAGAGTCAGGATACTTATTAATAATATAAGCATCTAACAAAAGCTACTATATTAAAGTTACTTTATGATTCTTATTTAATTAATATTATTAAATTAATATTTTTTTTTATTTCATTAGTTCATAATCCATGACCTAAAATCCTAGACGCTCCCTACAATGTTGCACAACCTGCAAATAGTTCACACGATTTATTTTTAGCGCTTTTACTTCGTTTCCGGCTTTAAAGAGATAGTCTATGATGCTGCCTTACATTCTCAGGGGAGTCATAAAATTTGAAATACTTGTAAAAAAAAATCTTTTGAAATATGCTCGTCAGTATATTCTTTTTCGTTCGAAGGAAAAGAAGTGAAATGACTTTCTTCAATATTTTAAATATTGTTCTATTTTTGACATCTGTCAAACCTTACTCCATATCCAAAAGGGTGGATGTTTCGTACGGTAGCCCTGCCTACAAATATTGTGGTACATATACACATCTTTACAATCTCAAAAGTAAATAAATAAAAAAAAAGTTTGCTAATTGTACGTTTTATATTAACTTTTCAGAATGTGGCGTAAAAAACGAAAAAATACTAGAAAGCAGTCGCATTATCGGCGGCGTGGAAGCTTCAATGAACGCGTATCCGTGGATGGCTGCGATCATCGCCTTCAACAAAAGGTTCCCTCAATTGATATGCGGCGCTTCTCTCATCAGCGACCAGTACGTCCTGTCAGCCGCTCACTGTCTGCGCTCGAAGTAAATAATTAAGAAACTTAATTGGAAGCGATGATTGCTGGTATTCAGTATAGCATTGATTTTTCAGGTACAAACAGAGTGAAATGAAAGTTGTTCTGGGCGAGCACAATCTCTGTCAGCCCGACAACCGCACGGTTACCTTTTCCATAGAGAAGATTCTTCAGCACCCGGATTACATCCTATCGAATCGTTCGATCGCTGATTTGATGCTGGCGAAGCTTAGCATGAGAGTTACATTTAACGAATTTATCAGGCCCATATGTTTGCCCAAAAGAGGTGAGCTTTAAAAGCTATTGTTACGTATCTGAGACGCTGGTAGAAATTTAATTGACACTTGCTAATGAAACTGGACAGTGACTGTTTATCAATGGCCAAATTTCTACCAGGGGAGATGCAATGAACTAAAAGCTTTCCGAGCTTGCAATGAATTAACTGATATTTAAATATTTCCACGCCACATCTTGGAAAAAATATCGATGTGACATGAATAAATATATAATATCTATATGAAATGTTTGAGAGGATTGAATTAAATATTTTTGTTACAGTGAAAAATGTGGAGACTCAATGGGGGGGTAGATACGGCGACACTTTGGGATGGGGTTTGGCAGACACTTTGATCGTGTCCTGCACCTTACGAGAAGTCAGCCTCGTCATTTACAAATCTGGAACGTGCCGCTTCAACTCCATTTCTTCATTCTGTGCAGGATATCCTCAAGGACAACGCGATACTTGCATTGTATTAATCAATTTAATTGTCATAACTGCACATTTAATTTTATTATTCTACTGATAAAGCAGGCACACGAAAAGGAAATAGCTTATTGGTACAGAAACGCCGGCATATCTTTATGATTTTTTGAGTTTGAATACAATTTTAATACTATAAATATTTAGATTACGGAGAAGATCTATGAGCGTTGCAAAAATGTGATAATATATCCGAATCTAAAGAACTAGAAACATGATTTTTGTTTAAACTTAATAACAACAGTTTTTGAATTTTATATATTTGGTAGGGATCACATCATTTGAAAAAAAACGTAAAAGAATTAATACTTGAAAAAAAAGTTGACGTTAAATCAGCAGCAATGCCCACAGCTTGAGTCAAATATTTTCCTTAAGCTCGATTTTTTAACGTCATCCATCCGTTCCAGAATTTTAAAGATACTCTGCGCAATAATAATGTGCTTGAATGTGAATAAATAAATTTCAATTTTTGCTCACAGGGTGATAGCGGTGGACCATTTCAAATTCTAGAAGAAAGAGGAAAGTACGAATTGATAGGTGAGAATTTTCATTGTGCACTGCACCTACAGTTTTTCTTGAAAATCTCGAATGTTAATTTTATCCCAGGAATCGCGTCTTCGGGAATAACCTGCGCAGAGAGTGAATACCCGGGTATCTACACGGACGTGACTTTTGCCCTTTCGTGGATTTTTGCAGAGACTCAGGATTCCATGTACTGCTGGAGATAATAAAAATGCTGCGTATTTTAAAATTCGTTTTGAACAGATTAAAAGTTGGAAGGAAGACTATCATAAAAATGACTGTTTAATAAGAATAAAAAAAAAATCTATAAAACTTTTTATTATAAAGTTATGAGTAATAAAAGTGCGGCTGTAAAAATTAATAATTGATTGAAATCCTTTCATCAATCCAAGCTTTACTGTGTGTGACTTTAGTGGTGCACAATGGCGCTCTTATGTTTGATTTTTTTATTCGTAAAAGTGTGTTTATTATGATTATTCTTAAAAATACCAAACCTTTAAAACTTTACTCTTATAAAAAAAATGTTTAAGAAGAATAATATTCTGTCTTTGAGAAGTGGATTTGGTATACAAACTTTGAGAAGTGTGTTCTATTAGATAATAAAAAATGAATAAAAAACATTTCTCAATAAAATTTTATCTAAATCCACAACTTGAAGGCTATATAGACATTATCCTTGCAAGAGAGGTAAAATTATTGTTAAACTTTTAGGTCGTTTTCTGCCAAGGCAATGTTACAATCCAAACTGATCCTAACTGCGGTATTGTACAACATTTTACACTATTAACTTTATTTCTTCTAATAGATAAGATTCTCAAGAATATATCGATTATTTCCTTTATTCGAAATTACGAAAAAATTAGTTTACAGTTTTTATTCTGCATCATAAAATTCAGTAAAGACTATCATAATTGAAAGGCTATAAAAATAAATAATAATCACATAGATAAAATAGTGTTAACGATGCATTTATTCGTGCTACGACAGTAGCCATTTGCACAGATAATTATGCATTTGCTGTAATTTTTACATAAATTAAGTCTTTACGTGAAAAATTCTCTCATAACCGTGTGATAGAATATTGAAAAATAATATACGTATTTTTTCTTTTTTCAATTCGACATTCATTAACAAAGATATCGCATGTTAAAGTACTGTATCATTGTGACTTTACGATGATTTAGTATAATCAGCAATATCCTCTTAAACCATAAGATCGCACGAATTCTGAAAGAGCGATACCTCTGCCAACAATCATTAAATTGAAAATAGAAAAAAAAACATCTCGATTATTTTTCAATAATCCATAAAAAAAATGTTTCATGCCAATACCCAAAATAGTATTTTAAAGTCCATAATGCGCAATTGAATCTCTTACATGAAGAAATTCGTTTTTAAAATAAAAAATAAAATTGTCAATGTAAGATAATTTTTAATTTTGACATGTTGTTATGCGCACTGAATAAGCCTGCGGCGTTGCAAACATTATATCGAAATAGGGGACCGCATAATTGGAGGTAAGTCGATGAGAAGTCACCAATACCCGTGGATGGTCGCGTTGATGGACAGCCGTGGAGTTGTTATGTGCGGCGGTACCCTCATAAGCGATCGGTATGTACTGACCGCCGGCCACTGTCTACAAATGTACGTAAATCTATATTATTATCTATATTATTATACTACATTACAATAATAATAATGGATCGTTGTATGAATATTAAAAGAAAAATTTTTAGGTATAGGTTTATATCTCATTGAATTTTGAACAAAAATTAAAACTTTTTTTCTTTTTTCAATTTAATGATTAATTAGCAGAGATATATCGCTCTTTAAATAGTTCGTATGACGTCACACGATCATATCACTTATACACTAGGATATATACTGCATCATGGTGACAAGTCACAATCGTGCAGTATTCTAAAAAATGTTAATAATCATCAAGAAGGCATAATTTCACTTTTATCATAATATAACTACAAAGGGCGTCTTATTTCCATTTCCCAGTAAATGGAGAATCCTCATCCTCCGACAAAAGGACACTTAATTCGTTTTAAATGGTTCAAATGTCTTTTTTCCCTGCACTAAAAAATTAAAAACTCAAATACCTCGAAAACACAAAAACTGGAGTTACGGCCTTTTGATTGAAAATCACACAATTGAAAAAAGAAAAATACACATCGATTATTTTTCAGTATTCTATCAGATGAATATATTGGAATTTTTTATACAAAAATTTAATTCCCTTAAAGCTCACATTCTGTTAAGTAAATTGATCAGTAGTTCAATTCATTCTCAGCTGGAAATTAAATTTAAACGTTACTATTGCCTTGGGATTGCTTGATTTGCACAACATTCAAGAGGCTCTGCTATTTTCTGACGTTAAACTAATAACACACCCGAACTTCACTGCTGGAAAAATGCGTGATCTTGACGATATAGGCCTTATTAAGCTCAGCGAAGCGGTTCGTTTTACTGAAAATATAAGACCAATTTGCTTGCCAACGCCAGGTAATTGTATAATTATGAATTTTACTCATACTTATATCTAAGAAACAAAAAAAAAAATAGTTTATTGAGATCAAAAAATGTTAGTGCAATAGGTATACCCGATTTAGAAAGGATTTTTTTTTAAAACTTACATAAATTTCATTTTTAAATTGCGAATAACTATCATTATTTTTTCTATAACTTGCATAAAGTGTCTTTATCATAAAAAGAAGAAATCTATACAATTTTTAGGAGACACACTATTTCTTGCTTTCTCCTACCCTCAGTTCATGTAACTTATTTTTTTTTCTCTCTAAAGTGTATAATTAATAAAAGATAATTTTATTGAAAATAACACAAAACTGTATTATTGATTAATTATCCGCGAAAAAGGGTCTGACTTAACTTTTTCCAGTCAAAGGACACGAGACGTATAAGTTTATCAATGTAACACAAAACTAAAGGTTGCAGTTTTGAATCTCAACAAGAAAAATTAAAAAAAAAAATTATTGTTCCCATAATTGCAGTAGTACAAAAATGTTTCGTTTTTCCTGATTCTCTAGACTTATGACGACCCTCTTAAAATCAGTAAAATCCTTAAAGATCTTCACTGTAAAGTATAAGCGATGCAATTTTTTCAGGTGCGGATGATTTAGGTAGGATGGCTCTAATAGCTGGGTGGGGTATTTCGCAAAAATTAAGGATTTGTGAAAGTTCCGAGATTTCTGAAAGAAACTAAAGTGGAAGTAATATCTACGGAAAAGTGCGTACAAACAATCGTTAGTCCGTTCCTCGGCAGAAACATGTTTTGCACATAGACTGACGGTACTGATGCATGTCAGGTGAGAAAATAATTCTTTAAAGTTTTTCAAAAAATTCTACACAAATTTTATAGAGTGCACATATAAATTTTGCACCAACATGCGAGTGTTATTTCTAAAGTTACTTTTGCAGAAATCCTAGATTGTGTAATTTGTTGAAATATTAATTCTTTTTGACTATATTCTATAGATTTTTCGCAGATTTTCTGTAGAAAATTTCGGGATAAAATTTATGCATAATTTATGCATAATATCGGTGCGACAATTTTAAAGAAATCAAACAAAATAATTCAACGAAGAACTTCACTTTTAGACATAAAATCCAACATACAGAACTAAAAGTCGCACAAAGACGAATTATAAATAATAATAAAGTAAAATGCAAAAACAATTTGAGACTTAGCAAATTAAGAATTCTTTATAGGTTTAGAAATTCTATGTGTTACGTCAAAATCAATTACAAATCACTAACGAAATTTCGACACTATAATTATTCTGCAAAAGATTTCTCATTATTTTTATATACTCTACTAATTAAATATTCCAAGAATTTTTGTATCATTACTAAATAAAAAATATATATATTAAAGGGCGACAGCGGTGGACCCCTTGTTTTGGACAGGCGACAGAACGTATACGAATTAATAGGTAAAATATTATAACAATTTCTTTTTTAATATAAATTTGAATTTTATTTTAATGCACGAATACAAAAACAAATGGCAGGCATCGTGTCCTGGGGATTTGGATGCGCTATCAAAGATTCACCTGGAGTGTATACCAACGTGACCCACTATTTGGACTGGATACTTTCAGAGACACAAGATTCTGTTTATTGCAAGAACGAATGATTTTAAATAACGAGTGTGTATATTATTTCGTCAATAATAAACAAACTATTTAATTATTTCGAAGTTTTTTTATGCAAAAATCATAGCAATTATGGAAGATTGATAACATAACTTATTTTAATTGTTTATGAATTGCTTTATTGAATAGATTAAATTTTCGAATAGTGGACAGCATTGACAATATTTTACAAGGCAAACTTTTTCAAACATACACACGATACTTAGATAGAAAAAATAAACATTGTTTTTTTTATTACTCATTAATGTAAAAAACTTGTTTATTATACATGTATATCAATACTCTATTTTGAATTGTTATGCATTTCTTCATTCATTGTTGGTATCAAGATCTTGTCAACTATTTTAAGTGAACTAAATTTACCATTACAAATATACAATGGACTCTTAAAGTGTTCTACAAATTTTTTTGTTATTTTTATAGAAGTCTTAATGATACACAAGCAATCGACTCAGCCATGAGCAATTGCTGAATCACTGTTGTTAGATGTAAATATTTTTTTTTATACAATACACTTTATCTGCAATATTCTAAGTACAGTTTAAAAAATGTGTCTTACTTGAATCAATATTTAAACGCAATTCAGGCTTATTAATGAGTCCTTATTCATTGAAAATTTTTACAAAAAGAAAGTGTCGTGAGAAATTATGCATAAAGTTTTTTTAAACAAATGCCAATGCAATGTACTATTTACATCGAGAGGATTATCCTCTCGTTCGCTGTATCTGAAACTATAAATCTAATTTAGCTTAATTTAATTAATATAAATAAATCGGTAGTAAATACAAAATAGATCATATAAAACGATATTCTTTTTTAGAAACACTGAAAGGATTCAGAGTAACTTCTATTCTTCAAGTTTTATAGCTTTGCCTTAGTAGGGTGGTAGAGTTTTTATTCCCAATTGAAGTAGTAGCTACTCTGACTAAAGCAGCGTGTGTGCCAATTCAATAAAGCCACTGCTCTAAATCAGACAAAACTCCCAGTGAAGGGTAGCTATTCGATTGAATTCCTCTCAGTGAACATGAAATAATAGTCCAATAAGTTTCTCACATTTAATATTATTGAATAATATTTAGCATGTGAGATTCTTATCTTTTACTTTTTGATTAATAAATAACATGGGTTACATTAGAATTGCATTGAGAAGTAACAGCCTCCTCTAAATTGCAATCTAGTTTACGATAACTTGCTGTACTTGGTCTTCTTCGACTTCCTCTACCTCTTCTGGATCGTCTCCCTTCTAGGAGAATTGCAAAAATCTGAAACAATTAATTTAAAATATTTTAACTATTTGAATTAGATTAACACATTAAATTTAAGTTAGAATTAATGGTAAAATTATTGAAATTAGTGTATAATTTGAATTTTAAGATAATTAAAAAAAATTAATTTATAGCCATACTTTAGTTACTTACTTTTTGTTTGTTATGATAGCCAATATAGAGAACAATACATAATAAACTAATAGCTGAAAAATATGTGAAAAAATGTGATTCATCCTCCTCTTTTAAAATTTGTGAATGTGAAATTAACTTCGGACTTTGTTGAAATTCATCATTGTCTTCTGCAAAAAAAAATATTATTTTTGAATTTATGGATTTATGCAATTATGAAAGGTACAGAACATAAAAATAATATTTTAATATGTATATACCTGCACTTTTTACTGGCACTTCACCACCTGAAATATGAATTTAATTAAATTAAAAATATTTAAAAATTTTAAGTTCTACTTTATCTATTTACCTTGATTATTTGATTCTTTTTGGTCATTATCTGCATTTTCTGGGTCAATCCCTTCTTCAGGTTCTTCATTTTCTTTTTTATTTTGATGGTCTTCAGCTGAAATAGGCTCTCCATCCTGATTCCCTACAATTATTGGTGAATGTGGAGGACTGTCAATATCACCTTCAGTTAGATCAACATTATCTTCTTCCTTTGGTGGTGCTGGGATTCCATGATTGTTCAATTCATCAACTTGCTTTGGAGCTTTGGGATTGCTGAAAGAATCAAATAAATTAGTTGCAAATATTTTTACACAATTTTTTTCTTAATTAACTTACCTTTTAGGTTCAATATTTACAGTATTAATTGGTTCTTTCAATACATCGTCAGACTTTTTGCTAGTACTTTGTTGATTTTGTGATTCATTTACACTATTGGAAGTCTTATCCGCTTTCTTAACAGTTTGATTTTTATCATTAACTTGAGATTCTTGTTTCTCTTTGTTATTTGCAGGATTTTCTACTGGCAAAGCTGCTTTTAGATTAGGTTGAATTTCTTTTTCATTTTTTCTACCTTTCTGATCATTTTCAATGCTTATAGGTTTAAGTGATGTCAAAAATTCATTAGCCCATAACAAATAAGTACATAAATGATTTATTTTTTGACCACCCAGGCTGTGACAAGTATAACTACACTGATCCTTGGTTAAAAGTTGTTTTTCAGCAAGTTGTAAATAAGGTATTACATCTTTATATCCTTCAACATTTGAATGGTTTAGTTTATTAAATATTGAAGATATATTATTACAAATATCTGAATTGTTATTAAAACGCTCATACTTTTGGATATCTTTATCCAATTCTTTTAATGATGGCAATGCAACAGGTTTCACACCTAGAGGTGACTTGCTAGAATATTCACAAATTTTAGATGTTGTATCGTACACTATCATACACAGAGTTAAGTCCAGACTGTCATTTCTGAATGTTTCTGGATATTTGAATGTATCACAAATTTGGATGTAGGATGAATTTCCAATGACCTGTACAGTATCGCAAAACTTTATTTTATCAATCAATGTATCTTTTCTATTGACATTATCAATTTCAAGAAGTTCACTTGAAACACTGTGAAAGTACACAAAACATATCAGAATAAGTTTCCACACACAAAAGGGATTTTCTTTTTCCATATTTTCAAGTTAAATTCACAGAGTTAATAATTAAACTTTACACTTATTTTTTGCTTAAAAATAAACACAATTTTGAGGTTATATACAGATAGGTTATATCAAGTCCATATCTCTTTTGTTTTCAATTACAGTAAGAATCACTTCTTGAATAGTCTGATGTTTTAGCTGCGAAATTTCGCATTGAAGCCGACCAAATTTTTCTTGACAATAAAAGTTTTGGTAAGAACATCTGAACATCGCACATAAAATCCGAAGGACTTTCCGTTTCCGTTTTTTTTTTAGACTTATCAGTTCTATGTATCTACATCTAATACGTAACTGAGAACTGACTAGCTTTAAATATGCACCTTACATCGCAAATGGGCTATGAAATTCGCATTCTGCGGAAGATGAAAATTCCTGTTCGCAATGAAGATGAAGCTGGTCGGTTATGGTATATGCAGCCGTCGGCACAATAATGGGCTCAAAAGTGTCTGATACCGACCGGAAATATAAACGTGCGCGCACATAAATTAATTAATAGATTATCTTAAATATGTAATTCAAAATTGGTGTTATAATAGTAATATTTACTTTGCTATATTGCAGTATTCTAGTGCATGAAAACGTATTGGCTTTAAGTCTATATCTATATAATGTTTATAATAGTTTTTTTAAATATACTAAAAATTTTAACTTAAAAAAAAACTAATTTATTTCTAATATGATAGAATCTTTCAATATTACTTAACACTTTTTTAAATGTTTCATATACATAACGTAAACAATTTTAATTTTGAAGTTTTTTATATTCTCAAAATTGAAAAATTCGCGCTATGATCGCGCATCCTACAAAAAATTGTCTACTGCATTATTGTAAATATAAATCTCTATTGGTACCCGCAAACTTTTACTGATTTTAGTTGTAGTTTTTTAAAATTCCCAATTTTCCCTATCTCTTTATATTTTATTTATAAAAAGAGATAGAAAAAATAGACTATATTGTGGCGGTGACGTCACGAGTATATTACCTATATATAGGTATGTACTGCAATTTTACGAGTCATGCTCGATCGGTAAGATCGCAGCAATTAAGTAGGTATAAGGAAAAATTCGCGCGAACGAAGATCTGTTTTCTGTTATTGTGTGCGAGCCGAGGGGCAAGGAAGGGGTTCTTCGCGAGTTCAGAGATGCGGAACGAAGGGACATTTTTTGCTCCAACACTGCAGCGAACTGTATAGGATAGTGAACAAATGTGAGGGAGGCTCGGTCCACGCATCATCCTCGGGAGCCACTTGTTCGCCAATGCTGTTATTGCAGTTCGTGCGAGGAATTGAGCAATTTCCTCGTCGGTCCTAACCTCGACGCTCGGCAGTGGTATTCCAAGTTTTCGTCAATTAATCATTCTATACATGTATATTGTCATTGCGAAAGAGCCGCTATTGCGCTGCAGTTTTCAAAATGCTCGAGGGTCTCGTCGCCTGGGTTCTGAACAATTACCTGGGCAAGTACGTGGAGAACCTCAACACAGATCAGCTAAGCATCGCCCTCTTGTCAGGTACAAAGTTCTGCGTGACGTCTTTCAATTTGCTATTACGTATTCGATGTATAGATTATTTTATTACTGTGACAGTATTGAGTTGATAAAGCTTGATGCGTTCAATGATTCATGTGAGACGATGTTAAGTGTCTGGTGCGACTGCATCACTAATACGTGTTTAGCATTTCTGAGTGATGACTTTTTTGCAGGCATTCTATTTTTAATGATTATGCAAGAAATGCTGGTTACAATTAATGTTAACTTGAAAACAATTTTTTTTTAGAAAACTACTTGTAATTTGACAACAATGTTTTACTGAAATAAAGGGTATTTACTTAAAATTTTTTTTTTTTAATGTTTTAGGTGCAGTTGAACTCGAAAACTTACCTTTGAAACGAGAAGCTCTAAGGCACATTGGTTTACCTGTTGAAATAAAAGCTGGTTTCATTGGTAAAATTAGATTGCAAGTTCCTGTTACACAAATTAGAACAGCATCATGGGTCATAGGGATAGAACAGCTATATTTAATTGCAGGGCCTATAAATTTAAACGAGGTAATTCTTTTGTATGCAAAATGATTTATGCAAATGTTCTAATCTAATTCATGTTTTATTTATTCTGTTACCTTAAAGTACGACAGCGAGGCAGAAGAACATGCAATTATCGATTACAAATTAAACCGCCTTGAAGCACTAGAAGCAAGGTGGCGTGCAGAGTCAGAATCAGATCCTGGATATTATGCTACCAGTTACAGTACTTGGGTGAATTATGGTACATCACTAGTCACAAATATAATAGAAAATTTGCAGTTAAATATAAAAGATGTACATATACGTTATGAAGATTCAGTATCTCTTCCGGATGGTTTGTATACTTTTCTATTGTTTACAGAGTATTTAATATTATTAGTAATATGCTACTTTTTACTTTTCAAAGGAAGTGGAATAGTATTAGGTGTGACAATAGGTGGTTTAACGGCTCAAAGTTGTGATGCCAGTTGGGTTCCAGGTTCAACCTCCTGGAATTTAACTGATGCATCATTTAAATTAATGGAATTGGATGGACTTTCTATATATTGGAATCAAATGAAAAAGGAACAAATGTTTCATGACTTAAACCTTGGAGACTTAGCAGTAAATAATTTATTTTAATATGTTCCATAATTTATATTAGTGTAACACAATACAATTGAGTAATGTTTCTAGATTGCTATGAATGAGTTAAAGAAACAGAGCAAATCATATATTCTTTCACCAGTTAGTGCTAAAGCTCACGTTAAAAGGGACCGGTCTGAAAGACCTCTACGTTCTCCAAATAAACCTCGTATAATAGTAGACCTATCTTTGGATCAAGTACCTTTATCTATTACAAATGTAAATAAAACATATTTTCATTTATATTACACAGATATTTTTGTAATAAGACGTTTAAATTTTCTAAAATATACATTCTTTTAGGTTCAATACGAACAAATCGTAAAATGTATAAGAAATTTGGACGAAATTGACAGGCAACGACGTCAAAGAAGATGTCGTCCGAATGTACCTATAAACGAAGCTCCAAAAGAATGGTGGCGCTATGCGGCTCGCTGTTATATTGGTAGAAAAGTTCTTGCACCAAAAAAGACTTGGGAAGACGTTCTCCAACTGGGCAGAAATAATGTGATATATGTTGAAGCCTGTGCTAAATTATTATCGAACCCTACAGCAAGTTTACCACCTGAAATAAGACAATTAAAGGACCAAATGGAAGCTGATCTTAGCTTCGATGAGTTAAGAATACTAAGGGAATTAGGTAAAAACTATCGTCATTTATAATCAAAGAATAAAGCGTAACTTTACATATCTAATTAAATATTTCTTGTAGCTATGACAAAAGTAAGACCCCCAAAATCAGTACAGACTACAGCAAACAATACGACGCCGCCGCAGGCTCAGGGAATGCTTTTACAGTGGTTTCCTCAATGGTGGGGATGGTATTCCTCTAAAACACCGAATAACACTAACAACAATTCATCGACGACTGGCTCAACCTTCGACGGAGAATTGCTTGACGTACTCGCTGATACCATCGACGATGACACTCTTCTGCGGCGCGATACCGTTTTCGGTCTATTTAATTTTGCCTTGTCCAAAGGAGCTATATCACTCTGCGTCGTATCGAAAGCTGACTCGGGTACATTATTTTTTTCCGCATTTAATATATTTATACGATAAGAAAAATTTTAAGATATATAATTAATAAAATTGCAATTTGTCTTAATACAGATAAGGCCAGTGAGATCAAAACAGTGATGGAACTGCAATTCGAACGCGTGCATTTAAGCTATGAATCGCGGCCTCGTTCAGGATCTCACAAGTTCTCAGTTAGTCTCGGTGCTCTCTATCTCCACGACCATTTCACGGAAAATTCCACTTTTCCCATACTGGTACAACCTCAGACTATTGGCTCGACCGGCTCTTCTTCTCGCCTACGCAGCTCCTCCGAGAAACTGAGCACCCAACTACCCCAGTCTCTGTTTGAGCTCGTATACGAGAAGCGGCCGCTGCAAATGAACGTTGACCACTCGCTGCATGTTAACTCGCGCTCACTCGACGTCGTGTACAACCCACTCGCCATTCGGTGGCTGGTGGATTTTGTGTGCGAACCTCATCGCACGGACGGTTCGAACAGCCAGAGGCTCCAGGCAATGAAGCGACGTACGCGCCGCCAGCTCATGAAAAACTGGGAGCAAATCTTGGAAGGCGATTCGGTTGTGCGCTCATCCTGGGATTTGCAGCTGAACATCTCGGCACCTCAGATATTACTGGTGGAAAAATTCACTGACACCAATGCTGCAGTCGTCGTCGTTGATTTTGGTCGACTGCATCTGTCGAACAGCATTGATACGAATTCTGCGGCGTTGGTAGCAAGAAATCTGGCGTCGCCCACGAGCGAGATTGAGAAGACCGAGGACGATGAGGAGGAAAACGAGGAAGACGAGAGGTTCGAGACTCCCTGCTCGACTCCCCCTGGAAGTCAAGAAAATGGCTCTGTGCAAGATTTGCAGCAAGGACTCTCCGAAACGGCTCTTCACAAGAAACTTTACGATCACTACTCGCTTGACCTGTCGGATCTTCAAGTTCTAGTCGGTAAAGTGAAGGATAACTGGAAACATGCGAGGACTAGAGGCATGTCTAGCTTACACGTTTTGGAAAGGTTTGTTTTTTGACATTCATTTGACAAGATATTATATTCAATTTTAATATAATATTAATGAAGATGAATAGTTTGAATTCATTAATTTAAATTCGTAACTTTTTACATTACCTTATTATTAAATATTTAACAAATTAAAATCTCGAAATTGCATTCAACAGGTTCAACATATCACTGCAAATTGAGCGGAGAGTTCTTACGACGGCGGATCCGCACTTTCCATCAGTTACAGTTTCTGGTAATTTACCTAGACTCGTGGTTCACGTGAATGAACAAAAAGTCGAGTCGATACGATCGATGTATCATCTGCTGTGGAGTTTATCAAGTAATTCGCCAATTTCAACTAAAAGCAATGGCATTTACGCGAACGAGGAACCGGAGAGTCCGAAAAAAGAGGAAAATATTGACAGAACCTTAAATCACGCTATGATGATACAGTTTATCATCGATCAAATGACGTTTGAATTGCAATCGCGAGGCAGAAGCGTAGCTGAACTTCAAGTAAGATGCGAATTTATTATATTTTAACGTAAATTTAAAATTGCAATAAATAACGTTATAATAAAAAAAATAAATAACTTCAGGTATCAGGAGTGCGAGCAGCTCTCAGTAAGCGACCGGCGGATTTAAGTGCCTCGCTTTCTGTTCATGGCCTATTGTTGGTTGATGCCTTACAAGAATTCGGCCCTGACTTTGAGTTGCTGGTTGCTAGTCACAAACACGTGGGAATGGACAGTGTATCAGGCAGTTTACGGGATTCTGAGCCTACGTCACCAACGTCGCCGGTGTCACCGGGTTCACCTGACCCCACTCTACCGCGTCGCCTAACGTCTCCCGTTGCACTTACTCATGCCCTTTCTACGTTGGCACATCACGACGGCAAGGGGCCCTTTGCGAGAAATACTTCGTCGATTACACTGGAACAACTCGATTCGGAGGCTCTCATCGTCGTGGAAATTATGATAGTCGACGAGCCTCTCGAAAGTCTTCGAGTGGCCAATATACAGTTCAATAACCTTGACATAATTGCTAATCAAGAAACAATAGTCGAATTAATGGGCTTCGTAAGAAGGTTATTCCCGACAAAGAAAAATAAATCGAGGAAAATGGAACGATACGAATCGCTAACCAGTCTAGCATCAGAGGGCAAAGCTACAAGGACAGAAATTACCTTCGACTTTCACAGACTAAATGTTCTATTGCTGCGAGCGATTATGCAGGATAGTCACTTGGTGAGCACGAATAAAAATATTTTAAATATTTAGTTTTTAGACGCTTAGTTCTAATAAAAAAATTTTCTTAACACATAGGTGGGGCAAAAAATCGCAACTGCCACAATGACTGATGCACGTATTCAGGCGACTTTAGCAACTGACAACTCAATATCAGGTTCATTAGGCGGTTTACAGATCCTCGATCAAACACTAATCGGCAAGACTCACCAGCGGATTATCAGCGTAGGTCGAGATCCGTTGGGCGACCCTCCAACCGGCCATTATCCACACGAGCACTTTCCAAATCCCGCATCAGGTGATCAATTGGAAGCTCTACGTTTTATGGCAAGCCGCAGTTACCGTCAGAATTACGAGGCCGATGCCTCGGAAACGTTTGTAGACATAAGCGTGCGCATCGGTAGCGTTTGGTACACGCATGCACCTCATCTGATATCAGAACTGCGATCCTGCGCCGACGAGTTTAAGCAGTATCTAAGTAATTTAGCGCGACAGATTGGCGCAGCAGCTACTGATATGGCGATTGGCCTCGTGAATGCGGAGGATTGGTCGATGCCCCAACGGAAACGACTACCGAGCTTCTCCATGGATGGCACGGACGCGTCGCCGAATCTGCTGTTAAAGCTGGACCTTGTGCTGGACAGTCCGGTACTTGTTATTCCAAGGTCCTCTCAGAGTACACAAGTATTCGTTGCACATCTTGGTACTATGTCATTGCAACACGAACCTCCACTGTCTGGATCGAACAAGCAGAAAATTAATCTCGAAGTTCGCGATATGAATCTGCATTCGCTCGATATTTCTACAAAAATTAATCAGGTTTGAATTTGATTAAGAGTAATGTTTTAACATAAAATCGTTTCTTACTGATTATATTTGTTTTTCTTTTTTTTTTTTTTTAGTCGGGACAAGGAAGTTTACCTCCGCGGGCGGAGGATATGTATTCGTGCAAGGAAACTGGTAAACCCATACTTCACGACACACTTCTGAGAGTGACACTAGAACGAGACATTGGTAGTCGCTGTCAGAGTCCAGGCTTTCCACTCGAGATCGAAAATATGCGAGGCATAGTAGAAGTTCGGGGGATAGTTGTGACTCCATTAAAAGTTTCTCTGTCCCGAGGTCAGTACGAGCAACTCCTCGATACGATGCATAGACTGGTTTCCGCGTCTACTGCGCCTACTGATCCTCTTGTGCCGAAGCAAGCAGTGGTCACAAAAACTCCAGTATACAATAGCAGTGAAAGGTAAATTTTATTGCTTTTTCTTTCAATATTGAATAGTAATAAACCTTTTGTTAATAAAATTATTTTGGTCTTGAATTAGAACTGCAATCGACAAGACTTCGTATTCAGAGAAATTCGACCTACCCATTAAAGTGCTGTTTGAGCTTCCTGCTTTAAGCATCGAACTTAAACAAGAGGGAAGACTTGAACAACCCCTTGTTGAACTGTCGATGAGGGATCTGTGTGCTAAATATGAAAAATTAAGCAGAGCCGAAGCCACCACTCAAGTAGCTCTTCGCTCACTATTGATGGAAGATTTACTGTGCCCGGTAGGCTCCAGGCATCGGTATATGATGCAGTCCTCAGCACCTTCCAGGGCTAGGCTTCTAGCGGGTACGCTAAAAATCGGATACCACAATTAAAAAGAAAGAATCCATTTGCGAGTTTGTTATAATTTATGATTATATCTTGTAGGTGTATCGCGCTCATGCCCCAATCTAGCATACAATCGATTATTGCGAGGAGCGTCGGCTTCACGAGGAAGTCTCCCTGATCGCTTGGAGACTGACACGTTGTACGGGGCAATACCCGCGCACTGGCGTGGCAAGCCATTGTCAGTCGTTGAAACTCCCAATACACCGCCACCATCTCCAGGAGCCGTCACCGCTGAGGAAAATCTTGTGCTCATCAGTATCAACTTACAAGAGCCCGAGCTTGATGATGAATCACGCGTACGTAGAAAAACTGTCAGCGTCGACTTCAACTGCCTGGACCTTATAGTCAGCGTTGAGTCGTGGATGGTGGTCCTCGATTTCCTGGGAATAGGCACGCCTAGTGCCATCGTGGAGACCACTGCACCTGATGCCCCAACCTCCTTAACAGTTGACGAGAGCCTCTTCGATTCAAGTGGTGAGCTACCGCTTCACTCGGAAACGGAAATAGAAATAAATTCGCTCACCCTCGTTTTAACGCAACCGGAGCGCGAGATTGCCCGGGCGAATATTTCCAACGCCAGTATGCATATTGTCAAGACTGACGGTATCAATCGCGTCTCTGGATCTCTCGGTTCAATGTCGCTTCTGGATCTTACACCTCACGGCCGCTTCTACCGCGAGCGTTTCCTCACTTCAGGGAGAAAGGCTTTGAACTTTCAGTACTCGAGCTACACCGACTCCGAGCGGCGACCTCACGACGCTCAACTCAAGTTACAGATGTCGGCGGTGCACTACGTGCACACGCAGCGTTTCGTTGCCGAGCTCCAGGCCTTCTTCGCTCATTTTTCGACACTTCGTACGGTCATGGCAAATTTGCGCGCTGGTGGTAATGAAGTCATCAACGTCAACAAGCGAAGCATACGACTCTCGTTGGAGCTACTCGCAGGTGCACCCGTTATCTTGCTGCCAGTTAGCTCCAGATCCGAAGAGATGATTATGCTGAATCTCGGAGAATTATCTGCTCACAATGAGTTTATCCACTCAACCGCAATGCCTGATTGCTTACTGGACGTTATGAACTTGGAACTAGTGAATATGGACGTTTACGCGGCGAAGCGTGTAAGTGCCAGCGGTTCTGGTTCCAGCCACGATGATGACTGCCTCCTGGTCGGTGGATTCGTCGTTAAGAAAACTGGACCTTCTCTACTCACGGAAAAATGCCATCTAAAGCTCAGGGTAGAGCGAAATCTTGATACGTACTTAAGCCGAGAAATACCGGACTTAAGCGTGCGCGGCACTTTGTCCACCATGGACTGCGCCCTCGATCCCTCCCAGTACATGCTGATTCGTGGCCTACTGTCGTACAACATCGGCGAGAATTTAGACGATCTACGGTCCTTCATGCGAGAGGCTACCGAATACTCGATGCCTCAGACAGATACCGACGGCAAGGCTTGGACATCGTCGTACATCAATCTCGAATTAGTGAACGTAACCCTGAAGCTGCTTCCACATCACGGTCTGGCCGCCCTCGCTTGCGTGAACTTTATCAAGTCACGGCTGATCTTGGATTCACTGAGCGACGGCTCGCAAGACGTCGATCTTGTGTCTCGCGAGATCCTCGTGACGGACACTCGTTTCCAAGACGAACCGGTTAATCGACGCTCGAACGTCTTTACCAGTATTCTGCAACCTCTGAGGGTATGCCCCGCGGCGGAGGACCGCGTTCAGGCCGAGGTCCATCACCGCAAGCGGAAGAACTCCTCCGCGACGACGATTTTACTTCACAGCATGAGGCTCACTGCGATCCTTGATTGGTGGGAGGCTGTAAGGGACTTCCTGGTGCTCAATGCTCCGGAGCCTGAATCCGTGCATGTTGGACCGGCTCTCGTAGTGGCAGCTCAGGAGAACGAATCCAAGAGTACCAGCCTACCTTTCGAACTCAAACTTAATATCACGGATTCCGAACTTGTATTCGTTGAGGATACCTCGTTGTGGGACACCAATGCCGTTATTCTGAAGAGCACTGCAGTGCTTGCGTATAGGTCCGCCCCACAGAATGGAGAGAAACCTTTAAGCTGCAATCTTTCACAGTGCGAACTTTTCTCCTGCATCTTGGGATTAGGTATGTTCCATCAAATTGAATAAATTAAATTTCAAAACATTCACTTCGAAAGATTTGAAAATAAGTGTAGCGATGGTTAACTTATGAGTCACATTACTGCTTGAACATTTAGACTGCGTTTCGATGGATAGATTGTAAAAAAAATTAATTAGATTAATATGAATAAATATTATAATGAAACGTCTTGTAAATTAATTGCATCTACGTTTTTTTTTTTTTTGTTTTTTTATTCTACGTAAAGGTTTTTGCAACTCATCTATAATATTGTTTTCTTTTATTTCTTTAATTAGAGGAGGAAACAGCGTTATCGATCATTGATCCAGTGGGAGCGAGTCTGGAGCTGACTAAGGATAAATGCCTAGAGTTTCATCTTCAGCCACTAAGCGTTCGATTGAGTTACCACGACGTCAACATGTTTTCGCGAATGCTGAGCTCGTTGCCGAAGCAAACTCTCTTGGCGCGTCAGAAGCTCTCCGAGGATGGTCGACCACCTGCCAATGCCAAGAGTCAAGTAGTCAAGCTGTCAGCGCTTGGATTCGCCGAGGTTGACTGCGAAACTGCTTTAGACAAGTGCAACGGACATTTAGACGATGCCGCACTTTGGCTCACTCAAAATGCAGTGCCTAATAACGAGAAAGCGGCCAATGACGTTGATTTTCTATTCAAGGTAAGCATTATAAAAATATGTAAAAATAATAAATTTTTTGATAACAATACTTTTTCCATGTATCTAAATTTAGGTTGTGGCTTTGGAGACTTCGTGCTTGAAAATTTGCATAATCGATGACTGCAGGGATGCTGACGTCCCACTGTTAGAAATGACTCTTGTAGATTTGTCACTCAAGCAGCGTTACAGTGGTCCCGGGGAGGTATCTGCCACCTTCGGCGTCGATTACTACAATCGCGTACTTAGCGGCTGGGAGCCATTCGTTGAACAGTGGCGAGCAGCCATGCAGTGGGAGCAGACTTTATCGAGTTCGCTTAGCCCAAAGCGCTTTAGATTGAGAGTTAACTCTCAGGATTCGGTTAATGTGAATATTACATCCACTCTCGTTGAACTGTTCACCCTCGTTAAGGCGAATTGGACTCAAGACTATTACTCATTAAGTGACTCGAGCAAAGGTAAAAAATATAAAAACATTAGTAAAGTCTAATAGGCACGTTAAGACATTTCATTTTTTTTTTCATTTCATAAAAATAGAATCGTCTGTTGCAGGCAACAACAAGAACTACAGGAGGCGATCGCCTTTCATTCCATTTGCTCTGAAAAATGAGACAGGATCAAAATTGTGGTTTAAAACAATTATTGCTACTGCTGAAGATGATAAAATCGTAGACAGAGAATTTTTAAGGAAAAATGCTCTGCAAAAAGACGCAAGCTGGTTAGAAGTGCCAGTTGGCGAAACGATACCGTTCACTTTTGAAAATAGAGGAAAATTAAGGCATCATTCAACACATATAGTGAGAAGACATCAGGTAGCAGTAGTAGTTGAAGGTTGGAAAGTAGTGGATCCCGTAACAGTGGATCGTGTAGGTATTTACTTCCGCCATGCACACTTTGATTTCAAAGGATCAGAAGTAAGTTGTATTAATTTAATTAAGAATTTTGAATTATGCAAGTTGAATGTAACAGAAATGATAATCAGTGACATTTTTTTTTTAGATTATCTCTACAAAAGCTAGAATCGTATTTAATGTCGAACTGGAAGGATCTGCAAGAAAACTGGTCACTGTCCGATCGGCTTTACAAATTGTCAACAAATTAAGCTATAATCTTGACTTAAAACTAGAGAAATCACTAAGCTACCATGGCTGTAAGTCATTATTTCTTAACAACTGTTAATTTTAATAAGAATATTCCTAACAAATGAAACAAAAATATTACCATTTGTCAACAGATTCTCCTACATACTCATCTACATTTGGTGGGAGAACTTTACTTGTACCAGCACAGTCAAAAATTTCTTTGCCCTTGTCTCACACCGATGTGCAAATGTATATAAAACCAGTGCATCCAAATGGTTCATACCAATACTGCATGGAGGCGATAGACTGGACTACGGTTAAAAAACCATCAGAAGCTGTAGAAATACATACTACGTGCAAAACGAATCAACAAAATCTTTTTAGAATGTGCGTCGCAATAAGAAGGGAAAATTACCCGCCAGACACAACACAAACACTGCCTGCTCATACAATTACAATTCTCGCTCCAATAACGCTCACAAATCTGTTGCCGCACGAATTATTGTACACCGCAGGAGTAGAAAATGGACGAATCTTACCTGGCGAATCTGCTGATCTTCATGGTATCAATGTTAACGATCAATTGGAAATCAACATACAGTTGGATGGATATCCAGGCGCTGGAACGGTATATACATCTATATGAATTTTTATTTCTGTCAAGGAGCAAAGTTTAATAAAAAATATTTATTTATTTTAGCTTTTACTTCCGCAAAATAGTGGCTCATTCACTGGTAGAATGCGACTCACTGATTCGGCCGGTAGAATACTATTCATTCATGCGACGATTGTAGTGGAGAAGGGATTTGCAGTTCGTATTAACATAACGGCACCTTACTGGATCATAAATAAGACTGGACTGCCGCTCGTATTTAAGCAGGAGGGTTCGAACGGTGAATTCGCAGGGCAATTTGATGAGCACGAAAAAGCCCGTATGGTAGCGCCTTTACTTTTCTCCTTCAACGATGAGGAGATGAGTGGTACACTTGCTGTTCGAGTTGGTACTGGTGTTCATCCCAATGGTATACCCCAATGGTGTCAACACTTTCATTTGCAGCCAGGTGTTCAGGTATGCAATTAATACACATTTTATTTAATATTTTTGCGTTTATAAAAGTTAGTACAATGCAACATGTGTTCTGCAGGTTCACAGACTGAGGGTGTCTTTACGCGATGGTAGACCAGATATGGTTTATTTGATCGGTATTGCCACAAGAGCAGCCAGGGGACGGTATCGAGCAACGACGGTTGTAACTTTGTCCCCAAGATACCAATTGCACAACAAATCTTCATGCACTCTTGAACTCGCTCAAAAATGTTTCACCACCACTGTTGTAAGTTCCACTTTTTTAAACTCAAATTTTCTGTTTGAATAATAATAGCCTCTTTATAAAAATTTCATTGATTCAATTTTAGACTCATCCAGACGCTCAAGCAACGTACATAACTGCAATGCCCGAATGCCACATGCCATTTCACTGGCCACGTCTTGATAAAGATCAGTTGCTTTGCGTGCGAATAGTTAAAGTTCGAAACTGCATGTGGTCTGGAGGAATAATGCTGCAGGGCAACCATTCGTTAACAATCAATGTTAGGGACACATCCAGCCAAATGTATTTCTTAAGAGTGGACGTCGTTCTACAAGAGAGCACATACTTCATAGTTTTTACAGATGCTAATACGATGCCACCGCCTGTAAGAGTTGACAACTTTTCTGAAGTTCCTCTGACGATAAACCAAGTAATAAATTAGTCATTTCGTACATTTAATTTTGGAAAAAAGGAATTAGTTCATAAAAACGTCTTTCATTTTATTTTTAGTCTGCGGTACCTGAAGGTTTGCAATGGTCGGTTCGACCACATTGTTCAGTTCCTTATGCTCTTGATGAACCAACCCTACCAGCTGGCCTAGTAGTGACAGCTCCAGGAGGAGTCACAGCCTCATACGATTTAAATATTCTTGGAGAATGCAGAGGCTTGACTTACGAAAATTTCATTTACATAGCATTTACAGGTATGAATTTCAATGGATACTGTTCAAGGATTAAGAGAAATTCTTGAAAAAAAAAATTACTTATTTATTTTTCTTCTTAGGAACGTTTAAAGCGGATGGTGACCTCGGAAATGGAGAAAGCAGTTTGGATCCATTAGATGTTGAAACTCAAAGATTAGTTCTGGAAGCTGGACCGGGAGGTTGGGTAGCACTTCGTAGGAAGCAATTTGGCGAAAGATTACAACTCTGGAGAATGACTGGCGAAGGTCAACTTCAGCACGAAGGTAGAGTAAAAAGAAACAATTTCTTAAATCTTTAAATAGTCTTCCTGGACTAAATATCATCCAAAATTTTTCTTAAGTATCACGTCAATCTTTAGCCTGTAGAAGTTATTTTAAAAAATAAAATGAAGATAATCATTTTTATTTTTATGAATATTTTAAAATTGTAAGGGTCTCATTACATTTTCACTTTACGTTCTTTACAGGTTCGAGTCCGCCACGTGATAAGCACAGCCGCACTCCGGATTCGGTGTTGGTTTTAGACATCGCGGGTACTGCACCGCAACCCTTCACCTACTGTCCCCTGACACTAAGGAGACCAGATCCCAGGCGAAGATCGACGCAAACCTGGCGCTTCACAGACGATGGTCGTCTGTGCTGTATGCATGCAAACATGTGCGTGCAATCCAAAGATGGATTCATGGGATTGCAAGAAGGTTTGATTGCATTGAATTTCTAATAATACCAATGAGCATTTACAAAGCATGTCATTTAATTTATTTATTTTTGTAAAATCGAATCGAGTAACAAGAGTACTGTTTAAAAGAAAAATACGAAAAATATAATGTTAATTTATTTTGCTTTCAAGCACTGCAGAACTATTTTGCAATTTCTAAACATTTATTGAGTTTATCTACTTTTTAATATTTCTTACAATATTTTGAAATATATTTTTTATTAGTACTGACGTTTGGTTTCACACTTCCACTAGATCTTTTAATGCATTTTATGTGTTCGAAAAAAATATTGTTACTGTGGCCGAGTTTCTATAAAAAATTAAACAAATGTAAAATGTTACAGGCGGCCGAGTCGCCCGTTGGCAAATGTGTACGTATATATGCGAATTTTACGGTGCATTCTATCGTATATTTTCTTACTTTAATCTTACAATAAACTAATATGTCTAAGCGTCACGTACTAATTTTTTAAATAATTTTCTTTTCTTTTTTCATTGTATTCTATTCTCAGTACTGTCTTACACATTTTCACACTTCGCGTAGAATCACTACAACAAAGTAGCGTAAAAAAAACGAGTGTCTAGTTAAATGAACTCATTGTAAGTTAACAAACTTACAATATAAGTTCCAAATCCTACATAGTAGGCTTGTTTATATTATAATGTTTATAATAATAATGGAAAAATTTCTCTGTACAGAAAGTATTAAAATTGTAAGTCGATTTCATAAAATATTTTGTAAAAAATCATAGGTGCCTTGTATATATACACACTCTAGTTTTCGCACATTTTGTCAATCTCTACATGTAATTCATCTGTTTTAGTAGAGATAGATTTTTTCCAACAAAGGAAAAAAAAACACTTATTTTTAGTGCCAAAAACGTACACATTAATTCAAAAATCTGGGTTACAAATCAATTTTACAACATTTTACACCTGTATGAAATTATTTTTTTTTTTAATTATGGCAAACTGAATTTTTTAGTGCGAGAAATTATTCGATTGAAAAATTCTACATAAGTGATTACACGGGGAAGTAAAAGATAAATCTTTGATTTAGTAAAATATTCTTTTGAATTAAATAATGCAGGTAGACTACAATCAAATGATTTCTTGAAATTCTGTTTATTTTTCAGTATACATTTTAGAAATTTAAATATAGTTTATTTTTAGTACATTTTTTTAAATTTAAAGTCTTTGCATGAAAATAAATTATTAGATTTTCTTTTAATTTGATTTCTTATAAAAGAAAAAATATAGTGCGTTGGCAGCTAACAGGTATGATGTTACCTGTACTTTTAAAATAGCCGAATCTTCAATAAGATTAAATTGATTAAAAAAAAAACAAAATAATATACACTTTTTTACACAGTAAATCTAATAAAATCTTTCACGCAAGATTCCAATTATACTAGATTTATTTAATTCAAATTCTGTAAAGCAATATTTTAAAATAATCCATGTTTAACTGATTTTAGGGAGCGAAGCGGTATTAGGACCACAATCTCACTGCAGTCCACCTCCAATAGAGCAAAAAGTTGGTAGGCAAAGACTTAGGCCTGGTTCCGGGTACTTGTCTGTACGAGTAGACACTGACGGACCAACTAGAGTCCTGCAAATTTTAGATATAAAGGAAAGGGTAAGAATCAATCGAATAATTATTCTCAGTTAAAAAGAAACGGGCAATACTTACCTTAAATAATGCAAACGATTATCTTTTAACAGAAAAAAGGATTTGCACTGTTGGAAGAACGTGACTGGTCGAATATTTCGGTTGCGCAACGACCGACTCAGGTGAATACGGAAGTTCACAAAGTAGATGCTCGCGAATTACATCTGAGCGTTGACTTACCTGCTGGTCTCGGATTGTCCATCGTGTCACGACGACCCGCCGAGGAACTTATTTTCTCGCGGTTCGCTGGTATTACTTTCGACTTCGTCGATACTCCCGGAAGTAAGAGCCTCGATCTTAGCATTCATGATGTTCAGATCGACAATCAATTATTTGAGGCTCAGTGCACTTCTGTTCTTTACATATCAAGGTAATATGATGAAGCCACTTAATTTAATTCTGTAATACAATTAATAATGAGCTGTGAAATCTAAATATGTTCATAAAATGTTTATATCAATTGAAAACTAAAATACAATTTTTTTAATTTACGCATATCTTTTTCTTTGAATAAGAAAGTGTGTGAAAATTTTACACAACCATTGATTTTTCTAGAAATACACGTAACGAGGGTAACTCCAGACCGGCCATACACGTGGCCGCGGAGAAGCTGCCGTCGAAGAACCAGAATGCAGAGATTTTCAAGCATCTGATAGTGAGCGTAAAGCCGGTGTGCGTGCACTTGGAAGAACGACTAATTCTGAAGTTTGCGGCATTCGTTGGGTCGGGATTCTTAGAGCAAGAAGCACCAGTCGACGAGAATGACTTCAATGCTCAACGATTAATATCAAACGTCTCGGCAGCCCACGCTAAGCGTTATTACTTCGGTGCACTTAAGCTCGTGCCCAGTCAGGTGGAACTCAGTGTATTAACGTCGACAAAATTGCCGTCACATTTGCAAGCCGTTAAACGAAAACTCGGACTAACTCTCATTAAATTCGAAGATGCTACTATCGAACTTGAACCATTTATCAGAAAACATCCATTTGAGAGCAGTCAGTTCTTGATACACTCAATCATCAAGCATTATAAAGACGTAAGTTAAAATAAATTTAGACTATCCTCTATCCACTTTTATTACATTTCATTTATATTCTTTTTCATTTACATTGTAGGAGTTAAAATGGCAAGCAGCTATTATTTTGGGTTCAGTCGATTTCCTGGGCAGTCCATTGGGTTTCGTCAACGATGTATCAGAAGGAGTATCGAGCTTCCTCAGCGGTGGTGACGTTAAAACTCTTGTAAAAAACGTAACTCACGGCTTCTCGAGTTCAGCAGCTAAGTTGACCGAATCGCTTTCTGATGGGTTTGGTCGTGTCATTATGGATGAAGGCCATGAAGAAACTCGCCAAAGGATTCGCTCTAGTACGGCTGGAAGTAAAGCTCACCTGGTAGCTGGAGTCAAAGGTCTAGGATTCGGACTGCTCGGTGGTATGATTAGTATTGCCAAGCAAACGTACGATGGTACCGTTAACGAAGGATTTCCGGTAAATAAAAATGAAATTTAAAAACGAAATAAAAATGAAAGCAGAAATTTTAACTTATATATTTTTAAAATGATCAGGGTTTCTTCGCTGGATTAGGAAAAGGCGTTGTGGGTACCATAACGAAACCAGCTGTTGGAATTTTAGACTTTGCCACAGAGAGTGCCACAGCCCTGAGGGAAAGTAGTCGAAGGTAAAACTTTTATTTATGACGTAATTAAAATTTACTCTAAGTTTATTGACATTTTTTTTTTTAAATATTAAATGTTTAAATATTCAGTGCTCACAGACAAATTCCAAAGCGCGACAGACTTCCTCGAGTGTCCAGCGGTCCGGCAGGTCTACTACCACCCTACAACTATCAACAAACAGAGGGGCAAGAACTACTTCACAGCATCAATGACAGAAATTTTTCAGAATTGTTTGTAGCGTATGAATGTTTACGCAGTGGAGCCGATAATCTTAAAGTTTTGGTATCGAATGAACGCGTCATAGTCATATCCGGAGGCAGTAAGAGTGTTGTTACAGAAGTTAGTCTAGCGGATCTGCTGCATTGTCAACCAACTCATCGTATCGAAAGCAACGGTACGACTTTACATTATATAGAGCTGACCTCCAGGGCTGATTCTGTTAGCAGCGTGAGTTTCGACGGTCCGGAGATTCTTAGGAGACCTAAAGTGCGCTGCGACAGCCAAGAAATAGCTAAATGGGTAAGCTTGTTTTTTATTCGTTTTACATAAGTCAACGACTGTAATTATTAATGTCAAATTATTTGTATCACAGGTCTCTCGACAAATTAACTATGCCAAGGGTATGCATGAAGAAAGACGTTTAACCTTAATGTCATCAGACAATATGCTTGATGACATCCAGGTTTATAAATAAAAAATGGAAAGAACAAAATTCGTATATTTATCCGAAACTTTTTTATACACTCCTTAACAATCGAATGTGTTTTCAAGATAACTACACAGATAGATAGATTTTTAATGTTTTTGTTACCTAAGTTTGATTGTTAAGTGATTCGTTATAAGACTGACGCTAATTAAAAAACAATAAGTGTCACAAAAATATTTTTGGTGCCATTTTTGTTATGTATATTTTTTTTTTTTTCAATACGCGATTATACAAAATTGAGATTATACAACTTTGAAGGGTGGGATTAATGTATATAGTGTACAGTTTAGTGCAGTGATCATAAAAGTTATAAATGTTAAAATAAAACATTATTGCCTTATGTAATTCTACCTTGTTTAAAGCACCTGTAGAAGGCGATTAACGTAATGTTATGACTTTATAATATTATTTTTGACTATAATTTTAATCTATCGCATCATGGAAATATGAATATGAATAAGAAAAAAGTAAAATATTCGATTACTTAGAAGGAAAAACGGTCTGGTTTTTTCAGCCGCGTGTTTTTCAAATACCACATTTTAGAGAACCATGCAGCGAACAAATGTTTCTCTAAAATTCAAGAAATGGCTTTTCTAAAACCTTTATGTAGAAAAGTCCAAACACCAAAGCTATTTAAATTTTCTAATAACTATTGTAAAAGTATATATTTTCTTTTGCACTGTTACTGTACAACTCATTTGTAAATACAAGCCGTGTAAAATTATATTTTAGGTGCGGAAACCAGATTTGTTCATAAGATGATATTAATATATTTCTTCTACTGTAAATTAAAAACGCTTTTTAATAATAAAAATGTCGATGCACAAATTTGTTTCTATTTAATTAACTACCCGTTACATTACTAATTAAACACGGCAAATAAAAATTGTTTTTAAACATTTTCATGAAAGAAGTAACGAATATTTATTATAGTTTCTGTATCATAAGCAATCTATGATTTAATATTAAAAAATTAATAATTGAAAAAATAATTATATAGATTAAAAGCTTAATAATTGTTTGAATAATAAATTTAATTAAAGCAACATATTGATTTGTAATTATTCTTATTTTTAAAAAATTCTTATTTTTACTCGTATAATTTTCGCTCGTTTAGATAAGTAATCTATTGACTCAACAAACATTGTTCACTTGAATGAATTCAAGTTAATCGAAGGTTGATTAATTTGAGGATGTGAGGAAGACTAATGAATAAAAGCCGTATGTAAAGAAAAAACATATTTTGCACTTTATTAAGCAACAGTTACGATAAAATTCGTATATTGTAATATATTCAGAATAGGAATATGCCGTCTTCCTCCTAAAAACACGCTGATAATGAAGAGAAAAAAAAAGTAAATGGAAAGCGGACGAAATAATTTAAAGTTAAACCCTACGACAGAAGGCGAGGAGAGGAAAAAAAAAACAACAAACGACGAAATGTATTTTTTTTTCCTCGCTCAATCTCGAAACAACCAATGATTCGCTATGCAAATTTATTCCCGCGCGCTACTCACATCGGACACTTTCAAGCCACCCGACCTTCTGTGGGCTTCACAATGGTCCTTCTCATTTGCGTTAGCACTTCGATGACAATTTTTCCACTGATAAAGCCAATCGGCACCTTCGGTCTTTTTCGCACACAAGTAAAAAAAAAAAAAAAGAAAAATCAAATAAAAAAGCGAAGCGAAAGAGCGAACGATGATTTAGGAAAAATCGCTATTAACAAATTTCCGTCTGCGTTTTCATCGCGTTTCGTAATGCGCCAACTCGCGTGTGTCTATATAAAACTGCATTCGACGCCGAGTCGCGCACAAAAATCGAGATGACTTTAAAACTACCAGTTATTTTTAGCTGCAAATGCAAGGCACGTGGAAGTTGCATCAATTAAACATATATCTTCCGTATACAATAGCAAAGTTTCTTTTCATTTTTTAAACCGTTTATTTTTTTCTGCTGCTGCATAGGGAAATGCCTGGTAATTTTTCACATTAGTCGATTCTTTCGCAAAAAAAAAAAACAGGCAGCTTTGCTTTTTTTTTTTTTATTGTCGTTAAAATCTGCGTCCGAGTACATTCGACGAAGCGCATACAAGATTCGACCCTTACAGAAACGTATTTCCACACCACCAAGGCGGATGACGAGTCCGTGCGGCTGACACTTCGATTTCGATTGCGACACACAAGCCGACGGCTGAAAATGAAAAAAATTACTCATGCGGAATTCCCGCCGGCGGCGTAGGAAGTGCCGTTTAAGAGTCGAGCCGAGAGACCCGCAGAGTCCTGGAGACGGATGCAATGCCTTTACGCGCCGCTCGTCCGGGAAGGCGAAATTTTTTCCTTTTTTTTCGTCCTTTTTTACAAAATAATAAATATAAGAGCGTCGCGAGAGCGTCACGCGCTGCCGTTCGATAACGGCTAAACAGTGAGTCATAACAGTCTTACATAATCCATTAGATTTTTTTTTTCACTCTCAGCCTGCTTGATCTTCCTTCTTCTCTCGTATCGGATCGAAAGCCTCAAAAATAAGTTGCAGGGTGTTACTACTTTCATTAGGTGTATATGTATAGTTTCTTCATCCTATTTTAGCGTAGAATATAGTAAACCTCGAGAGTAGCGTACGACTTCGAATTTCTCTCAGTGCGCCAGCGAAATTTTGCGACACCCTCCAAAGACGCGGAGCGATGCAAAGTTTACATGTTCACTCGGTAACACTTTTTTTTTCTTTTTTTCTTCTTTCGCTCGCGTCGCAGAATCAGTATTTCGAGTTGCACGACGGTTTTTTCCTTCTTCTTATTTTTTGCCTCCCTCGGCAGAAGACAGCTAATCGACGGAAATCGCTTGCATTTCATCCTGCTTTCGCACCTGTTTTTTGTTTTTTTTTTCTTTTTCGTTTCGGAAAAAGATCGGTGGCTTCGTTGACGCTTCACACAAATAAATATTGTCGGCGCTGCAAATGTTAATTACAAAATTCCCGCGTAAAAGTCTAATAAACAGTAGAAAGTGTGCGTTATCGGGTCGATTCTCGTTCTGGCGCACTTGTGTTTACATTTGCGGAAAATGTTGCTTCTCATCATTTTCATTTTTTATGTCGAAGGCTACAAGAAAAAGTACATATGTACCAAAGCAAATATAAAGACAGCCGCGGGAAAAAAGTTTTCGGACGTTTCCGTAGATTTTTTTTTTCTTTTTTTTATTTTCACGGACTTTCTTCATACACGTCTGACATTTTTTTTTAAATTTTTTATTTTTATTTTTGTATTTCTAAAATGTACCATCGTCTCGTTTAAGCAAAAATATCGAAAACTTTTTCCCCGTGGGTTCGCTCTTCCGGCAACATAAAGACTGATCCTGTCATCATACACACGATAATAAAAAGTAAGAGTACACGCGAATAAAGGGAAATAAAAAAAAAAAAAAATCTTCTCGCACGTATAAATGACCGATGAGTTGAGTTGATAAGTACAGCTGGGACGATAGCTTTTCGCAGATGAAGGAAGAATTGATGCCAGCGGACTTGTCCTCGTCGTAACGGCGCTCGCGGGGGGGAGGGGAACCCCCCGATTCGGCAGAGCAGGCTCAGGTATAAAATGTCGCGCGCATAAGATTATAAAACGCCGGGACTCAAGGCCGATTGCGCAGGTGTTCTCCGAGCACGGACGAGAAATTCCATGCAGTAATATATATGTACATTATCCAGATTTTGATTGATTTAAAACCCTCCTCTGCCTCCGCTTCGGCTTCGTTCCTTCTTCTTTTTTTTTTTCTCATTCTTCACTCATTTGTCCGCAGCAGCGGTCTTTTATCGATTCTCGATGATAAATGACCTTTTACAGTGAAACAAATAGCGATAATAGTGCACGGTGTGCGTAACTCGTACGGAAATTGCATTTTTCTGTTTTGTTTTGTTTCGTTTAAATTTATCGTGATGAGCAGCGAGACTCGAGATAAGCTGTGGTTATTTTTCATTCATTTCGAGTGGCTTCTTTTTTTTTCGAGGAGTTATGGTAATCGCTTATATACTTAAAACGTATAATGTTTTTTTACGAGTCCATAAATCACTTTTGCGATAGTACATGTGTGATGTATATTTTCTCGATATAAGAAAATAAATTATTTTCTTCCTTTTTTTTAAAAAAAAAAAAACCCATCCTCTTGTTTATTTCATCCACTACATTAATTAATTTAATTAAAAAAATATAGCTCTAGTTCGAATCTCCTTTACAATATCAATATTATTTATAAATTTGTTTATGTATCACACTGAACGGGAAGATAATAAATCGGAAGCCGATGAGACGTTCACGGCGTAAGGGCCTGAAACGAGGAAGCCCATTG
>JAWWEN010046560.1:45000-46513 GCA_035582955.1 Sycophila texana
ATAACTTTGGAGCCCAGTCGTATATAAAACATTTGCAGATAAAATGAACGATACTTAAAGTGCTGACATTTTAGCACGTGCGATGCGATAAAGCTCTTATAAATTGATGGTCATTCAATTTCAATAAAATTTAAAGAAAATCGGATGCTACAAATCTTGAACATAATATCTGTTTAAAAATGAATTTCACATTCAGATTTAGAGTCTCGTTTTTAAATATCTCGTGTCAGCCGTAAGCGATTGGAAAAAAAGTGCAGACGAAACGAAGAAAATAAAGGAGTGAGATTCTATTTTCGTCACTAAAGTATCGGACACCAATTATTTTACATCACGGCGCGATGACTATCCGAAGTCGTATTCAATGCATTTAGGTTAGTGACTAAAGAGTCGTAATGCATGGCATTCAGATTCTCTGTAAGTCTAAACGTTTTTTCTTTCTTTCAGAATGGCAGTCATGACTATAAATTTAAGAAAAAATTTTGCTCTTTTTTTTTTTTTTATTTCTTTAATGAAGCTGCGCGATTTTCTCGATGAGTCTGCACGAAACGTATATCCTTTTTCTTGCATTTATCAAATCCCGAAGTGCCTCGGCGGAATTCGCTTAATTAATAATCGCTCAATAAATTTTGAGAGATCTTTTTTTCGCAATCAAGCCAGATTAAAGGGCTTATGGTTATTTTGTTCTTAAATGATTTTTCTCTCTAACGATTTCGAAATTCGTAACTCGATAAGCTTTATAAATATATGAAATTATACACGCATCTCAAGATAACGCACAATCTCCTGTCAGTGTTTTAATTTTTACAAGCGTAATTAATGAGCTCTTCGGGAAAAAAAATTATTTGCCAGTATACTTTTCTAATAATATCGTTGAACGTCGCGCCTCGAGTCATCGAAGGAACCCCGAAAAAAAACAATAACAATTTTTTGCGTCGTTCTGAAATATTTAAAGCTCGACAGAGCGAGCAGAATCTCGGCCGGAGAAAACCGTGGAGAAAATCTCGGAACGGGAGCCGATAAATTCCCATTATCAGTAGCTGCGTTTTCGTATCCGTCTGAAATCGCGATCGCGAGCGGCGATTGCCTAGTATGTACTACTCAAACTTAGCGGCGATTGCAATCGGCGCAACGTCCTCTCGCCGACCTCGCGTCTGGAAAAAAAAAGACTCGAAAGAAATCGCCTTATCTCATCGACGGTAGAAGCTCACTTAAAAATTTCCGAGACTCGCAGCTTCGCGAAGTCGATCGATCGGCCCAAGTCATAAGGTGATTTTCATTAATCAGAGCGCCTGAGATTAGAAGGCGCATGACTGATTTTTTTTTTTTTTTTTTATGCACCAAACGTTTATCACGAGACCTTTAAAGTGAACTTTTACGACCTCGACATGTAAATTAACCGAACATTCTGTAGGCGTAAACTTGACCCTTGCGTATTTGTACACTGAGAAAAAAGTCAAAAGTAAATTTAACTATACACCCTAGTAAACCGGAATATAGTTAATTTTACCAGAAT
>JAWWEN010046561.1:0-11993 GCA_035582955.1 Sycophila texana
TATGAACTAATTTTTATTTAAATGACGTAAAAATAAATGAAGATAAAAAAAATTACGTAACAAAAATATATACCAAAAATACTATACTAATTCGAACTTTTTATTACGTAGTTTTATTACGTATCAAAATTACGTAATAAAATTAGGTATTTATTTTCAATAGGGTAGAAGACCATAGGAGGGGAGAGTTGTAACACGTTTCTTTCAGCTTGTTACAAAAACGCGGCAATAATATGACGAAAGGTCAAAATCGCACAAAGTCGCGGAATCAAGAGAGAGACTCCTGGCCCTTGTATTGTTAGCAATACTTGTAGTGTTAGCAATATTGTAAAACAAACACACACAAAGTACTCAGCGATATTTCACTTTAATAAAATTAAGATTTATATAGAATCCCGTTTCTTTTATATTTTCTGATGTATCGAGCACGCAACATCCCGACGAACAGAGAAGAGAGGGAGAGGTGTCGTCTCTCCGTCGGAGTATTGCCCGTGCGTCGGGCCGGGATCCCGCACCTTATTTCGCAACTTCCTAAAAGCTCACCGGCAGCGGCAACAAGGCACGAGGATGGCAACACAAGAATGCACATTCACATGCAATCACGCGTCCGCGCGCTGGGCCGCGAGAAGTAAGTCCGCGGCCTCACCCGTCGCAAACCTCGGTGCCGGCATTGAAGCCAATTTGTGCATCGCGTGTCGAATACGCGCACCAGGTACTCCCACAGCCACGACACAACCAGCGCTAGATTCCGGAGCCAGCATACCTCGAGCGGCGGCGGTAGCGGCAGCGAGCGGATAGTCCAAGTGGACGAGCAAGGTATTTTCCGGGCATCGCCGCGTGTAGCCAACGAACAACTTTCGCGCACCCGTTAAAACACGCACACATAACGACACACACACACATACCCTCACGCACTCACGCACTCACGCACTCACGCACGCACGCACGCACGCACACACACACACACACACACACAGAATAGAGCTTTGGTTGCTTTTATTGAAATACTATTGTCAATATAAGTACTTATTAACTAAATCACTCTCATTCAGTGCCCTGTCTGATTCCGCTATCCGACGGGAAGAATATTTATATCTATATCTCAAAATTAGATTCACTTAAAATTAAATTCGAAAGTAGCGACTTGTAATTAGCTCCACATTAAAAATTATTTGTACACCACGCAATTCCGCTCCCGGGAAATGCCGGTTACAGCTTGGCGCCAGAACAGGGACTCGAACCCTGGACCCTCAGATGGTGGCGAAAAGACAATGGCGTAAACATACCACCCACCACGAACGAATAGTTCGTAGGACTAAGCTGCATTAAAACCCCGCGACAAGAAACAGCTTAATTAATTTTACAAAAATGAGTGAATCTACAGCATAAAAAACAAAAATCTTCAATCTTCTACTTTTTGAACGTCTTCGCTCCACCACCCACCATGCATATCGACCACTCTTGCCAAATGCGTTGATGTGTTCTCATGGACCGGGAGAAGAATTAATTTTTTGACTGGTCTCTAGACCTCTGAGGTGGACGTGAGAATAGTCACTACTCTGGTCAGCTGATCCTTGCCTGGGTGTAATGCCGTAACTCGCGCTAATGGCCATCTTGAAGGAGGCACCAAGTTGTCCTTGAAGAGCACCAAATCACCTGCTTGCAGCTGATAATTGGGCTTGAGCCATTTAGATCTGCGCTGCAACTGAGCGAAATATTCTTTTCGCCATCTCTGCCAAAAATTGTTCCTAATGAGCTGCATAAATCTCCAACTCTCTTAAAGAGATTCAGTCGGGTTAAGATCTAATACCGATTCAGGAAGCGAAACGAGAGAACCTCCAATCAAAAAATGCCCTGGAGTGATGCCACTAATATCAAATGCATCAGAACTGAGAGCACTCAGCGGCCTAGAATTTAAACAAGCCTCTATGCTGGTTAGCAACGTATTAAAACGCTCAAAGGACAGCTTAGTGTCACCTACTACTCTTTACAAATGTCTCTTAAACGACTTTACATTTGTTTCCCAAAGTCTTCCAAAATTGGGTGCTCTAGTAGGAATAAATCTCCACTCGATTCAGTCTTTCGCCAAGATCGGTGCAACCAACTGACTAGAAGCAGAAGCCTCAGAGTAAATACGATGAATTTCAGCTTCGCTACCCAAAAAGGTCCTACCGTTGTCACTGTAAATAACTTTGCAGGCTCCACGACGATCTATAAACCTGTAACAATCAGGTCCGCATATGGGGCAGGAGGGATAGGTTTATTGCACCTGAGCTCAGTACGCTCAGTTGCACTAGCCGCAGACAGGCTCAATGCGCCTGTCAAAACTCCTTGCCGCCACGCTCAATACGCGCGCAGCACTATTCGAATTGAGCTCAGTACGCTCAAACCCCTTTGCACGATAACTAAATTATGACTTACGGATTACAATTCTAAATCAATTAAAAATACACAAACTATGACCGTTTTACTTAAATATAAATTTATTAATAATAAAGCATTAATCATAAATATAATATACTATGTACAAAATCATCGGTCGCATCGCATCCTAAGATAACGCCACGGCCCTAATACGCGGAACGCCGGCGGAGTTCAACTACTGCGCTCATTGCGCGCAGTAGTCTCCCGATGGTTGGAGCTCGGCTCAGTGCGTCGAGTGAACTGACTGCGCTGTCAATTCGCTGCCAACTCAAAAGCTCGGTTTCGGGCGCTCGGCGGGAGAGAAGGCCCGCGGTGGGAGAGGCGGCGCGGAGTGGGGCGCGCTCGGGAGCGCACTCGCTCTCCGGCCGTCGCGGCAACTCTAACGCAAGTATATTTACATATACGCGCGTTTCGCATTTTAAATATCAGTAACAGAGCTATTGCTTGCGCTCAAGCAATACCTCTGTTACAAACCTCCGGAATGCAGCTAAAAATGACTGAGTAATAAGACCAGATACAAGCTCCAAATGTACAGCTTTAACCGCTAAACAAACAAAGACAGCCACGTATCCTTTAAAGGCCTTCTGACCTCAACCAGCCGATGCTTTGATCCAAAAGTGACCTGTAAAATCGACGCCAGTATGAGTGAACGGGCGAGCAGGAGTAGTTCGAATGGCCGGAAGAGACCACATCAACTGCTCTTGCGTACGAGCATTGTAGCGAGTACAAACGATACACTGACGCACTACATAGCGAATAACGTTTCGAGCCTGAATTATCCAATAACCTTTAGACAAATAACTGTACGGCTTCTAATAAGGAGAGTGGTCACGTGATGCCTTTTAGGCATGATTATTGGATGCTTCTCCGACTCTGAAAGGTATGAATTATGTAAACGGCTACCTACACGAAGCAAACCATCTGTTCCAGTGAAAGGAGCCAATTTCCTTAAACTATGCCTTTTAGAAAGCCGCTGCTGACACAGAAAGAATTTTCAACTCACTACCAAATTCTATAGCTTGAATTATCTTGACTAAAGTCATGGTAGCAAGAAAAATCTCCACAGCAGACAGGCTTCCTATTCGGCTATGCTCTTTGGCAGCGATATTGATCTACGCCAACGAAGACAAAACGCCAAAGTGCCAACAAGCTTATCAAATGATGAGAAACGAGTAAACCAGGAACTCCAATCCCAAGTCTCCTGGGAGAGCCAAGTATCTACCTTGCGATGAGCTTCCAGCTCTGTAGATCTGTCCGAAAGATCAAGGGGCTACTGAGGCTTATCTTTAGGCAGCTAGTCAGGACCTGACCATCAGAGCGTTGAACCTTGGAGCTGAGAAGGAGAGCAACCACGCCTGGCTAGATCGGTAGGGTTGGGTTGTCTGCCGACGGAACATGATGCCAAGATGCCAAAGGAAGCGACTGAATCACCTCGCTAACTCTATTGGCCATATATGTCTTCCACTTAGCTGGTGATGACTACAACCAAGCCAGGACGATCTTTGAGGCAGACCAACAGTGGATCTCCTCGGGCAAACTGTTTAGCATAGCAAGTACCTTGGACATTAGATTGGCTAGCAGCACTGCACGACAAAGCTCAAGCTTAGGCAAGCTAACCACCTTTAAGGGAGCTACCTTTGACTTTGCGACCAACCATTTAGGAGCACGTTCAGAACCTGACACAAGGACAAATAAGGCTGCAGCATAAGCACGCTCAGAAGCGTCACAGAAACCATACAAATTCCACACGGACTGCTTACTCGTACCGGTCCAACGAGGAATGCGAATAAGCTCCAAATCCATCAGCTGCTGTCTGAAACACAGCCAGTCATCTTCTAACTTTCTCGAAACAGGAGCGTCCCAATCCGCGCCTTGCTGCCACAAAAGTTGGATCAACATTTTTGCCCGGTTGATGACAGGTGACAAGAACCCTACAGGATCAAACAGCTTAGCTACTTCTGACAGTATGGAGGGTTTGGACGTAAAGGGAGGAATCGAAGGTAATCTCACCGAAAAATGAAAGAAATCACCTACGATATTCCACCTCATGCCTAATGTAGATACAGCCTCCCTTTCCGAAAATTCTTTAAGCTCCTCAGCTGAATTAGCATCTATCAAATTGGGATGATTAGCAGCCCACTTACCGACCGACATACCAACTGACCAAAGAGTTTCAACAAGCTCCTGCTTCGCTTGTTCTGCTTCCTCCAAGGTCTCTCCCCCGGCTAAAAAATCGTCCACATATCTATGACTGGTAATTAACCGAGAAGCGAATCGATGAGTAAGAGCGACCAATAAAGCCAATTCCAACAAGCAAGCATTGACTAAGAAGAAAGCGGCCACCGTTCTGTACGTGACGGTAAGCAAACACCACATCTGAAGAGGTTGACTGACATCAAAATGCCAAAAAATACGCTGCCATCGACAATCTGCAGTATCGAGAAGCATTCGACGAAAATTTTTAACTATATCGCAGACAAAAACAAATTCGAAAAAACACAACCTGATTATAACGACGACGATGTCCTCTTGGAGCTTAGGAGCTGGATTGAGAATCGCATTAAGTGAGTTTGCTGCTTCATCCTTCTGAGATCCGTTGATGACGACTCTAATCTTCTTACTACCATCCTGCTTAAAGACTGGATGATGTGGAAGGAAATAAGCCTCATCGTTATCTAATTCCTCTAATGGAACTGGCTCCATGTGTCCGAGATCCCAATACTCTCGCATGAATGTGTGGTATGCTGCAGCACATTCATGTTGCTTTTCAAAGCGTCGCTCAAGCCTATGCATACAGGCCTTAGCTATTAGGGCTGATCCAACAAACGCAGGAATCTTGATAAAAGGCAGTCGCACAATAAAACGGCCCGTTTCATTGCGCCGGTATGACGATTTAAAATGTTCCCAACACTCTTGCTCTGCTGGATCCATCAACGGCTCTCGAGACACTTCTTCAAGCTCCCAAAAACGGGTAAGTGCCTGAGATAGCTGGTTATCAACTGATACATGATGCACTGGAGCCCTGGACATGACCCAGTCACATCATGCATTGCCGACCAAGATCTAACCAAATACAGATGACAGCGCAACTGGACTTGATTGCGTTGCATGACCTCGACGAATCTTTGGTAACATGACTGCGCCGCATACAGCCGAACTAAGTATGCAATCGATCATGCCAGGGCTGCCAAATTGTGGATCAGTCAGCTCCAATACTTGAGAATGCTCCCAATCGACAGCTACCACAGGGTCTCTAGGAAGCAGGTTCGAGACACGCTTCACAACCAAGGCTGAAAAATCATAGGAAAAATTAACATCCTTTAAAGATTTAAGCTTAAGCTTTACTTCAGTACGGGCAACCGCATTGGTTGTTCCATTTAAGCCTGAAACAGCAACATTGACTGGAACACGCTTGGCGGACAGGACTCTTGTAATGCTCTCCGACACAAATGACCTGGTCGAGCAGCGCGCGAGCGATCACGCGAGCTCCATGCTCAGACTCAAGCAGCACGATTGCAGTGGCTAGTAGCTGCTGAATCCTGCTGTGCTGCATGTGATGCTGCATTCCATCAGAGGACGTGAATTGCGCTGTAGACACCGTGGTCGAAGGCACCGATGCTTGGCCACTCGTTGCCTTAGTCTTCTGTTCATTCAGGTGAAGCTTGGAATGGTGCTTGCCGCCGCAAACGTAGCAAGTCCCTTCTGAAGTGCAAGCATCCAGCATATGGCGAGCACTAAGACAATTGTAGCACAGCTTAGCAGCAACTGCGTGTTCCTTCCGCTTTATAGGGTTGAGCGCTGTAAACTTCTAGCAAACGTTTACAAAATGCGGACCTTGACAAAAAGAACAAATATCAGTTAATTTAGCATTTTTTGATTTATTGGTTGTCACATGCGCTGTGACATTTTTTTTAGGGTAGTCCGATTTTGATTGCTTTCTATTTTGTGACTTTCCTTTCAAGAGGTGATCAGCGTTCTGATTATCCCAGCTATCTAGATCAGCAGCATCATCTAAAATGTTTAGGTTTTGAGTCCGATCTTCTAAAAATTTGTTGAAGCCAGCAATTTTCGGAAAATCTTGACACGTGGCTTTAACTTGTCTCGACCAGTCCAAACGCGTTGTGGCGGGAAGCTTATTCTCCAACAGCTGTATAAATACCATGTCCCAATGTTGAATAGGAAGTTTAAGCGAAGATAATACATTTCTACTCTTTAAAGCAGCGCGTAGCAGCTTACTTAAATGTTCTGCAGACTCTTCCACTAAATCAAAACTCTTGAGCTTTTCAGCAGCTTCTCCTTCAAGAACATTGATTAAATGCTCAAACTTAATGATTGTAGCCATAGAATCGTCATGATAAACTAGAGACTGAAATTTGCTCTTGAAGCACTGTCAATCTCTTTGAAGACCACTAAACTTTGGTAACTTTACTCTTTCAAGCGAAGATTGCGACGATAGTAGATAGCTGCAGGTCTCACCGTGGACGCTCCGGAAGGATTAGACTATGGTTGCAATGCAGCAATCTTATCGGCTAGTGGTTCGCCTTAGTGGCCAAATATGCTGCCAGCGTAGCATCAAAACATGACATCGCAAAATAACTCCGTTCTTTTAACGTCTGTGCCAGAGGGCTTAACTGATAATCACGTTCACAAAACTCCGACCAATACTGCTCTAAAACGTCGAGTCTCGATATATAATCTTGGACTATCATAGCTGCAGCTGCCTTTTGCTTCGACGTATTAGTATGAAAATTCTTGATTAAGTCTAAGCTTCGTTTTTGAAGCGAGACATTCTTCAGTCACCTTAAAAGCCATGTTGAAGGTAATACTGGGCGATAAGCAAGAAGATTATGCGAGCAAAGGGCAAGAACAAAAATGCAAAGCTGACGCTCAACGGATGCAATGTAAGCACGCTTGCAGTTGAAACCTACACGCAAGCCGAAGTCCCGCCGAGCGCGAATGGTAATGTGAAGAGGAGACGCCGATAGTCCTCACCCTCCAGGCCAATCCCTGCCGATTGCTTTAGCCCGCCTGCTCTCCAAGCCGCAACTTACCGCCTGGCGGGCGAATGGATAGATGAAGCGAAGCCGGCACTAGCCTTCCCCTTCCAGGCTCAACGATGACTTAAAGACGGAGCAACGAACTTTTCTCTGCCTTCCGAAAGTAGTGAGGATGATCCCTGGATACGTTCCCCGGGTACCTCGCCTTCCGGAGCGGATGTCCGACAGCCTTGAATGTTCTTCTTTTCATGCGTACCAATGCACCTTCCCGCGAAGCACTCCCAATTTCGACACCAAAAATTTTGTGCGTCCTAACAGTTTCGACCTTCTAAGGACATTTAAAATTTGCCACTGTTTTCCTCGACTTGCACCGGATTCTTCCTAGGCACAGGATTTTTATCCGGCTCGAAGGACCAGAAAATGTTTGAGCCGTTTAAAAGCTGTTATATTTTAGTCAATTACTAATTTAAATAGTAGCGCCTGTACCGCGTCACTCTATTATGATGTACGGCGTACTAAGTCTATTACTAGAGACATCTATATATATATATATTGTAATTGCTTTACTCCGTTTTGTAACTATTTCCTTCTTGCTCCGACCACCTTGCCGACAAGACCTCAACTCGTCACCGCTCCTCAATAAATGGATTATAACTACAGACAGCAAGTCTTTTTATTTAAAGCTCCCATTTCTTCTTAAGAAAACATCAAAAGCAAATAATAAAAGCGACTCTGAAGCTTACTTGCAAGTTTGAGGAAGAGGTAGAGACAGGATAATCAACTCGTGGACACGTACAGTTAATCAAACAAATCTTCTTTATTGAGGTTCTGATAACAAGCAAAAATCCGTCTGAATAACTAGACTGCCAAACCTCTAACAGAATCTAAATGTAAATCTAAATCGTTTTATGATGCCGAATAAGTGCGGGAGTTTTCCTCGAGCAAGGATGCGAAAGATGTTTCGCGGGATGGCTGCCGGACGAACGCTGAGTAACCGCCGAAAAACTTTAAGCGATAAGAGCCGCGGCGCGAGCATTTGACTTACACAAATAAACAAAGCGAGTTAATAACCGCGCTCGAAACTACCAGACACGATCGGCCGTTACGCATGGTGGCGAAAAGACACTGACGTAACCATTTTTTTTCTTGCAACTCACACTGAATCGTCGATTCCAGCACCATAAAGCAAACTGCCTGCAGCTGCTGCAAGGTCCAAGACATCTTTCTGCTCTTGCCGACGACGAACTCTTGCCTCTCTTGTCTCAGCTGCAGCCTCGTGTTCCGCCTTATTTATACGACTTCAGTCCGCAGTCTTGACGTATTCGTGGGAACTTGGACCAACTTTGACTCCTATTTCTTGAAGACAAGCTAGTATACTACTGAAGCCATCGTTAAAAGTGCATGCGGCTATGTTCCAGGTTCCGTCTCCGGAAACAGTTAATTCTGAAGTATTTTGTAAATTGCATGTAGCTTCTTTTTCTTGCTTTGCGGCAGCAGATAAAACGCGATCATTAACAGTATGTACTTGACAGCAAACATAATTTATGTAAGTGTTGTAAACTGTTTTACACAAAAAACTACTGGATAAATCCATTAAGCCACAAAGCTTATTGCCCCCTGCTAGGCCTAAACCCAGTATACGCGTCACAAAGCTTCGTAGCTTCGTAAATTTCTATCCAAGTGGCTTGAAAATTTCTGAGCATATTTTTGAATTGCTCTATTATAAGGAAATGAAAAAATTGATTTTTCGAAAGTTCTCTGACCCTACCCCCCCCCTTAAATCAAGATAATGTTGTTAATTTACAAACATTTGAGTTGTAAAATATAGCCGCAGTTCCAGGTTGTGCAGGAAAACAATATCAGCAATATCATACGTCTAACCTTCTTCAAATAATAAATTAAAATTGTAGAATAGTTGAATAAAATGCAGGAATTCAATTATTTCATATTTTATAAAAATGTTCTTAATCTATCTTTTACTGGTACGTATGGTTCGTATCATTTAGAAGCCTTACAAGGTCCATGTAATTAAACGTGCGGGTTATTGGGTCCTCGATGGTTTCTGAAGTTTGCGTACCAATTCATTCATGGTCAAATCAATCTAACCAACTCTATAAACACAGAAACAAGTATTCAGTTTAATAAGACTGAAATGTCCTTATATACGAACCTCTATACTATATATGGTTCTTGAAAAAAATATGATAATATTGACATTTAAACATAATTGATAGTCATTGAGTAATGAAATTCTTTTTTTTCAGGCTTTTATAGAGTCGTGACTCCTTAAACTCGTAGAAAAAAAGTGTGCAGAATTTTCTGCAAAGTTTTCGCCTGCAAAAAATTCTGCAAAGATTTTTGCAGAAAATTCTGCATGATTTTTTGCAAAAAATTTTCTGCACAAATTTGCTGTAGAAGTTTCTGCAGGCGAAAACCTTGCAGAAAAACCTTCAAAAAATTTTGCAGACTTTTTCCTGCGGGAAGTTTCACGCAATTTATCAATTACAGGATGATAGTAAAATAAAATTTCCACTTTTAGATGCAAGGATCGGATACGATGAAATAGTAATTTCTTCTGATTACGAAGAACGCATTAAAATTCTTGTCAGATAAGTATCCACGACTTTCTCTCTATAACTTTTAATTGTTTAGAATTGATTCTTTGTTTTTATTTTCAGGAAATTATTCAAAATATGAAGTCAAAACACAAAATAAAAATGGAAACAATTTTTGCAATAAGCCGACCTGCAAAAAATTAGAAATCCTTCCTGCAGATGATGTCCAGGTCCCAGAAACACCCCCAGCTCGACAAGGCATCAGTTTGAGGGACGCTGTAGGCTAAACCATCGATGGGCAAAAAATCATAAATTCTTCCTGCAGATGATTTCTAGGTACTCGGGACACACCTAGCTATTTCGAATATAATATTATGAAATGTATTAATAAATTAATGCGATATTAATATTATGTTTTTTCTAGCATGTATAATTGTTGGATTCTTTCAACCGAGTCGGACATAATCGTTTTTCCAGAAATGGTTTAATTTCAAAATTTGAAATACGCACTTTTGTCGACTATCTAAAACGACTTAAAATGGTTTAAAATGTGTAAAAACCTTGGCCCTATTCACATTTTTTTTCGATGTAACAATAATTATTGTCAATTGATAGACACGGCATTTAAGCAAATGTTATATACTTTGTAATTGACAACGAAAATAAAAAAGAAACGATCTTATGCAGAGAGGTAAATACTCTAAATAAAGTAGGTCAGTCAACTTTCATAGTTGACAATGTATCAAATTAATTCAAAGTACATGAAATAAAAGACTTCAGAACGATTTGCGTATTTATGAACATCGAAAATAATAATTATATTTCAACACTGTCCAATTTATATCATAAGTAGTCGTATTGCAGTCGTTTTACATTTTGATAAAAATTAAAATGATTTGTAAATTTAACCATCTGTACTAAATAAATCTTTGTTTCGATTTATTACAAAAGTACAAATAAAAATTCAATACGCAAATTTTTGATTTTCTAAGGATGAAATTCACCTTGTAAAACTCATGAGATCATCATGTGGTAACCATGTGGTAGCCATGTCGTAACTACGTGGTAAATACGTAGCAACCACGTGATAACCATGTGATAATCATATAGGAATCTCGTCCTTACCCCAGACACCTCATAACATCTCAAAATTTAATTATATTTACCTTGCGGTGACCATGGGGTAATCATGCGGCAACCAGATGAGAACCACATAACAACCATATGGTTCCTCATGAGAAACCACAGCAAAATCACACATGGTGTGGTTCTTATGTGGTTCTCATATGGTTGTCTTGTGGTCACCCTAGGACTCCCATATGACTACCACGTAGTTATCACACGGGAACCATGTGAGATTTTTTACGGTATCAGCATTATCAAGTTCGTCGCTGTAATTTCATCTTGTAATAAAATGTATAAACTATCAACTAATAATGTCCAATATTTAACAACGTTTTCATCTAACCAATACCTAAATATAGGAACGCTATAATATAAAATTAAATTTTCCCATTCTTTAGCTCTACAGTCATTTCGGTCGCTTATGGGTTTAGTTAAGCGTGTTAATTGATATGGAGCTTTAATGAGTTTTAATAACTTATCAACTGCAATACACAGATTTGGATCTTTCTCAACAATATATTCTGTAATTGGTTTACCAACTCCTGCTAAGTAACAATGCATATAATCCGGTACGAACCCTGTGACGATATTGAAACCTTTCAGACTTAGAAAGGGTGACGTGATTTAATACCACAATGGTCTTGTAATGAATTTTCAATTACAATTTTCATAGACTCTGTTATTTATTCCGTAGTTCTTTTTTCTGGATAAGGTATGGTAATTGGATACCTCATACTCCCCTTAAGGGGGTCATATACCAATAAATTGGGAATTACAAAAAGACCTGCAAAAATAAAATTATAGAAATTAGTAAGTTTTAAGGGGGTCATATACCAATAAATTTGGAATTACAAAAAGACCTGCAAAAATAAAATTATAGAAATTAGTAAGT
>JAWWEN010046572.1:0-11992 GCA_035582955.1 Sycophila texana
TGGCAATCTTTACTATGAGGTTAGTAATTTTTACTACACGGTTGGCAATTTTTACTTACTCATTCTCTCCGTGTAATTGATTAACTTATGGTTATAATTTTGACGAGGTGAGTTAGATGAAACTTTGGGAACTGTTTTATAGTACCGAATAATGAAATAAACCACTTTTAGTTTGACCTCACAGGCGTTTGTTTAAAAGACACAATTAAAAACATTTGCATTGCTCATAAGGACAATGCTAAAATATCGTATATATAGATATAGTAGTAATGGTAACAAACCTTGCTGTATCTGCTAATTAAAGGCCTATGAGATCAAACCGAAAGTGGTTTGTTTCATTATTCGGTACTAGAAAACAAAACCCAAAGTTTCATCCAAATCCATAACCCGGAGGGTTAAAACTCTCCTAGCGAGTAGAAACCTTGCTTAGTTTCTAATCAGAATATAATCAACTTTGTTTATAAGTTATGTTTGTATAATGGCAGAACGCCATTTGAAGTTTATAACATACACTAATAATAAAATTTTCACCAGATTCTCCCTTAATTTCTGATCAACATGTAGTCTCAATAATTAATTAGAATCAATGAGTCGGTCAGAAAAAATTGATTAATTTCCTTATCAAGGTGCGGATAATTTGTTAACGATCAATATCAATAAACTGTATAAAACTTTTCATTTGACAGCAAAGCTTTTGTGCTATTAATTTGGCTTCTGGGGTGACTATTTCATCGTGAAGAAAATAAAAATCTATTCCATAGAATGACAATTTAATCTAAATAAACGCGGCATTGAATGGAAAATCAACGTTTCGCAAATTTTCTTAACAAAGAGTGTCCCCGAGCCATTCGTACGTCAGCGGTAAATCTCAATTGAATTGATTTTCACTGAAAGGTAGAGCGTCAATGATATAAAAGGGATTTCTATGGTTATATATCGACATCCGATGCACTGTAGGACTGATTCGAAATTCCGGGCGCGCGCGGCCTGCTTGAATACGGCGGCTGAATCCGAAGGGCCGCGAATAAAGAGTTTAAAGAACTTTTTCCCGAATCCTCGAATTTTTATTAAGTGAAACGAAGGACCGCTTCCTCGTTTCGCCCGCGAAAAATAACCACCCAACTAAACTCCCCTCTTTTGCGTATCGATCGGCGAGACACACCGGCGAGGGTGCGCTCGTCAACATGCACTTTAGATAAAAGATGCACAATCGAAGACAAAACGATCCGGTAATTTATGACGCCGTGCTACCTGGTGTATAATTAATTAATCCATAAACGCACGAAAAGTGATTTACGAACGTCGGGGCATTATCTCGTTTCCTCGTTCGATTATACCGAGGCCTTCCGTAAATCATCGCCCTGATCAACGGCCTTTGATCTACCCCAGGACAAATAAAAAGGTACTACGTGAAAAAATCGTAAGTCAGCATGAGTAGCGGGAGTGGAAGGGCTCGCTCTTTTTAAAAGGGCACCAAAGAGCCGTAATCGCTGTTTATTTTCAGCGCTTAGCGCCGTCATGCATGCGCGATGAGGATCAAAGCCGGGCTGACGTGACCGTGAGCGTAGCACGGTATTTTATGGCAAAACAAATTCCGCATTGAAGTAAAAGGCACTGACAAGTGTTCCGACAATATAGAAATTATTATTTTTTTTTTCTGGTTGAACCGTATGTATACGAACAATTATACAGTCGAATATTGTGCGTGGGAAACCATGCAAGAGCCAGAATAGCAAGCCGATAATTGATTGCGGTTACAATTCTGTCATTGAGGCAGGGCTCAAATATAATCTTTATTCCTAGACATAACAGAGCACGCAGTTAATACATTACCAAAGTCAATGTTATCGACATAAATCTGTATTTACTGACGTAACAGTTATACTTCTTGGCTAAGGCACCTGTAACATCTCGGATTTTATTACCAAGGTATTTTTCATCGTACACGATGTTATAAAAGGTTCATCAGACATTAGAAGATTCAATTTTGAAGAGTATTTAAAAAGGAAGCTACAAGCACTGTGCTATTAGTTAATGGGAATTTTACGTTTTAATGATGATTTGCAATGTGGTCGAATTTTTACTCATACCTCAAACTTGACATAACGGTTTTGTGCGAATGCAATGTAATGCCTGCGTTCGTGGTTACGCGCGTTTGTGGCCAACCTCACAACATTGGCGTCCCTGCGGCCAGTTAACTAGACCTCGTTGTTACTCGTGCAGTAGCAGCAAAAGAAAAATCGTCGACATTGAAATTGGATGGGCAAGCCAAGCGTTGTCATGGCTTGTTTCGAGTGCGTGGATCATTATAAAATGTGATGTACTTCAAGTAGTAATAGTAACAACGAAATTTTCTAACTTTTATTCAAACAGATAGCCTGATGCTTTAAGCTGGTATCAATTTTTTTTAGCAGCCTTAATTTTATTCAAAACTAAAGAATATGATTTTCCATATATAGAAAAGGATTGATTTTAGATTGAAGAAGCTATACTGAAGGTGGAACTGCCTACTAAAATATCAAACAGTACTTTAAAATATATGTTAATACCTTTCGAAATGCACACAAAACAGTCTGCCCCTTGAATGGTCATCAGGGAAAAAATGGGCGTTACTCTTCCCGGACACCCGAAAATTTACAGCGGCCCAGATCAGGGCGGGGAAGGTTTCGGACGCTGTAGGGGAAAATAAACACCCCGAAGGGTAGATTTAGCACGACGAGCTTCGCTTGGGGAGCTCTTGCTTGTATTTCTTTTCTCGCTGGAGTTGCTAAACTTCGCACGACTTCTCCGCTCTAATGCGCGGATATTCGACGGCTTGATGGACCCCTCGAGTGTCCACTTAGCAATTGCATCTGTGAATTCAATCATATTTTCAGAACAGATTGATTGTCGTTTCCATTGAGAAGGAACAATTGGTTAAAGGTGTTTGTTCGGGAAACGTTTGTGTTTATCTTGATGAAACGTTGGATCGCTAAACTATTCTTCTTAATCATGATTCATGACCACTGGATTTTATTAAAATAATAATAATAATAGGAATCTATTTGTTAATTTAATTGTTGCAATGTTTGGTGCGATGTAAGTATTTTAAGTTTAAAAAATCAGACTTGAGAAATAAATTTACCTCAATTTGAAGGAAGACCTGGTGTATCTTGTTATCTCTCGTACGCTTGGTTTGGAGGAAGCGTCCTTTGGGTGTACAAGGGACGTGGTCTTACCTGATTTACGTTGTTTACGCTGAGGTGAGATCAGTATACAAGGTCTAGCACACGTGGGTGGATAAAGTGCAGCCTTAAATTATTTATTTTACTGAATAAAGTAAGAGCATTCCTGCAATCCTTAATGTATTAATCTCATAAAAATTCAAGTGCCTCACTCTAACAAAACTATTGTTACTAGAAACATCCTCAGAAGTTCAAAATAATTAAGATTATAAGTATTCAATTATTTATTTAACAACTTTATCAGGATTTATATATTAGTTTCGAAAAAAACATTAATAAAAATAAATAAAAGATAGATATAGTTCAGTGAATCTACCAATTAAATTGGTAAAAACTAATGTAATTAGTGAAATTCCACTAAAAAAATTAGTAGAAAGGGCTGTACTATTAGAGTAGCAACAATTTCCTTTAATTACAGTAGTTTTTCAGTAATTCAACTGTATAGAGACAAGGGATCATTCAACTTTAGTAAAATCCTTTTTAAATCCTGAAAACGTAAAATCCTAAAGAAAATTATTTCTACGTAGCAGTGGCGACAAGATCTACACCTCGAATACGCTGAGCAATAAACATAAGTAATAACCCATCTGTGCTTAATACGAAAACCAGGGCAAAGAACCAAAGCAGCTCTTATCAGCGGTCCTATGAGCACGCTCACGGTGTACCGTAAACACAGGCGCATACACACACACATATATATATATAGACGCAGAGGCCGTCACCGTGCTGTTTTCTCGGGATGGAGGACCACATAACACAGGGGCTCGGGGCAAATTTGCGCGGCGCTTGTTTAGCCGGAGCTTCAGCGCGCGACTCCGCTGATGGACTCGGCCAAGTGCGGTGTAAATGTTATGAAACGCGCCCGCATCGCGGAATAACAGCGGCGCGAGCCGCGCGGTTCCTTGAGAAAATGTCGGATGTAATTTTAAGAGGCGACGCGAGAAGGTTAAAGCAGGCAGCACCCCCCCGCCTAATGGAATTAACAACTCGGCGAGCTGCGCGGCTTTTTATCTCGCGGCCTGCGGCGCTAATTGTGCCTCACCCGAAATTTCGGGGCCGCGTATTTCCGTCGACGCGGGCAAAATTGTTTGCGTTCCTATGGAGCTGCGAGGCGCAGGCTACGAGAGGGACGAATGGAGTCTGCTTTGGCGGGGATGGGGCTAATGAGGAGATGCTGCATTGAACTTCGGCGCGAGCTCGCGAGCTTGTTCTTCCTCCCGGCGAGGCCGAAATTGAATAAGAATTAAGAGCTGAGTATTGTTAGACACTTGAAGTTACTTTCGGGTTGTTACGACGTTAGTTTGCTTTGATAAATTAGCGGGGAATTCAATTATGAGATGTTTTAAAAGCAGGAGGATGAAATTACTTGATAATTCGTGTTATTTTGTGTTAAGTGCATTTGTTCTAAGTATTTTGGGAAGGAAATCTACGTAAATTTTAGTGTTTGTACATTTTTTCTGGTCAATCTAGAAGTCTGCGTCTGAAAAGCTGAAAATCAGCTGACCTCGGACTCTTGACTGGGATTCTGCATCCAGTTGGAAAATTTTGCTAGAAACTACTTTTAGACTACTCCACATTGATAACCATCTCTAATGCGAGTACGATCGTTTATTATTGTATTTAATTAATTAATGCCCTACGAACCCTGTTGATTTGTTTTTCAGTTATTTTTTAAATTGAAACTTTATCTCTGTCCATGACGGCCTTTCTGATCTTTATCCTTACATTATACAGGGATTTCCGATTACGTATAAGCAAAACAATGAAATTATATTATGTAAAAAATTGTGGATGCTGCTGGAATTCAATAGATTTGAATTTCTATTTTCGGAGCGGTTTCTCGCAGCCTGACACTCCGGACAAAGCCCCACTCCCATTTTGCTTATGATCCCTTTACCATGCGAAACCCGATTAATCTGGGAATTCTGCACCACCTTCCTTCTTCTCGCAAAGCCTCGCTCGGAATCCGTAGAAAATGCTCGGAGACCCAAGGGATAAATAAAACCCGGAGTTTGCCGCTGCGCGATCGGACAAACCTCATTTTCCATTCCTCGCGCGCGGCTGGTCCCCGGGGCTACAGCCGCTGAAAGCGATCGCCTTTTGAAATTTCAGCGCGAAATCTGCTATCGCGATGGTGGCCTCTCGCCTCCCCCGTTTTTTTTTCTGCCCGCGATATCCGGGTCATCGCTGACCCCCCCTCCGGCTTTTGTCAATTCTTTGGATAGTGAATTTCATTTCAGCCTCTTGAAAGTTTTACCTTGTGCCGACGACCAAGTGGGTCACGGTGCGCGGATCTTCTTTGTTTTTATAAGTAGAAAATTATACGTATAGAGATATAAATAGTGTTCGTGTTTTTAAGCTTGAAAATTAAGTTTGTGCTTTTTAATAATATTCGTTGATTAATTATCAAGGATTTTATTAGCCATAGACATTTAATAATATCGTTTTTCAAATTAAAAAGTCTTTTCTAATAAATTGAATAATTTGTATTGTTAAAATTAACATTTCTTGTAATTTTATCCAAACGTGCTTTATTATTTATTTTCAATATTCTACTCATATTTGTGAGCTTTATTTAATATTGAATATAAGCCTGTAAAGAATGTTGCAAACAATTGTTAAGATGATTTTTACAATGTCTATTTAAAAATTGATTTTTTATTAATTGAAACTGCAATACAATCTCAACATGACATTATAACAATTATATATTATTCAACATTCTATTAAAAAAATAATATTTTAATAATAACTACTGAAAATTATCGATTAAATTATAATTTTGTTCCATTTTTATTTACATAAATTACAACGTACTATTGTATACGTAAGAAGTAAACGACGATATTTAAACTGACAACAGGAAGCGGTTACAATACGAAAAAAAAGCATCTCAAGAGCTCCAAAACTAATAAAAAAAAATCCGAGAATCCCTTTTGGTCTGGAGAAAAGCTTTCGCAGCATCCCGGGCTCACGACCCAATTCCGGGGCACTTCGGCGTTGGGAAGAGGGAATCAGCGGGTCATCTGGTATTCGCGAGGTGACTCGAGCGCGTCCCGCTTTCCGATTGCCCGAGACAAAGGGCGGAGGCGAAAGTTTTCCTTCCTCCCCTTTAACTCCCACTCCTGCCCCCTTTCCCTCCCCCCCCCTGGCGGTGCCTTGAAAAAAATGCTCACCTCTTTTTTTCCAAGCCTCCGGCGGTGGATTCGCCGCGCCGAGAGTAACTATTAATTGTTCTCGCGGGAGTGGCAAGGCTCTCCCTTTGTTTCTCTCGCTCTCTTTTGCGAAAGAGCCTTTTCTTCGCTGTTATTTCTTCTTTTCACCGTAATAGAAGGGGAGAATTGATCGGATTAATTGGCGGGACAGTTGAAGGAAATTTTTTTTGAGATACTAGAGATGAAAGTCTAAAAGTGAAACTATTAAAGATTTAGGGATTTAGATATTATCAGAAGTATATTATTTACTAAAGAAAATCGGATTTTTATTTTTTTCTTTTTAAACATAATCGATATGGTTACGAAAACAAAAAGCAGGAAATTTCATGAGAAAAAAGGAAACTATTTCCTTGTACTTAATTGTATATTTAATTAATATTACAACGAAAAATTTCGCTGTATTTAAATTAAAACACGTTCTCTCTTTTTTTTTTTCTTTAAACTACTTAGCATGTGAGAGGCAACTTCACAGCGGAGTTCATTATAGTTAATATTCAAATGTGTTTTATGTCACTACTACTCCCTTAGATGAGAAGCACGTTACGCGCGTATAAAACCGTCTTTCGTTTTTACGATGACATTTGCTACTTATTTTTTCACCTCACGCCAAGACTTCTCGAGCAAAACGTCCTCCTGCATTTCCGTACGATTTTCTCGCTTCCTTTTATAAATAACTACTACGTTCCAAGTACTAATTACAATCTTCCACCGCATAAAATAAAATAAAAAACTAACGATTAAATAAATTTTAATCTAACGATAAAATAAAAAAATCAATATAAAATTTCCCTCGTATCTCGAGCCTCCTCAAAAGTACTTAATTTATCGCAAAACTCATTATTTTTAAATAAAATCATAAGTCCTTAATCTCCGTGTGAACCTCGCGGAGTACACAAAAAAAAAGCGTTGCACTTCGCGGCTGACCATACGTCGAGCTGCACCCCGTCGAGGCGGAAAATCGGCGCACCGAGGAAATGGAATTTTTCCGTGCGGGCGCGGCAAAAGGAGGCGCTCCTCGTCAAAGGGTCACGCACGAACTCGCCCATTTTGTATTCCGCGGGCGCGCGAGACGAGTTCATTCCGCCCTTTTTCCCGGCCGTTTGCGCTCGCGCTTCACCTCCTCTCCCTCCTGCCAAGAAAGCCGCGAGGTCTAGGGGTTGCGCCAGGGCTCGACCCAGTATACCGGGGCCACGGGTGCGACGCACTCGGGGTCATTGGGGGCCGGGCCGAAGCGGGTTACCCGCTGCTTCACGAAAGTCGGGACTCGGTAGCTCCCCCGTGCCGACGTGTTAATTTGGAGTTAAAGACGCGCTGTTAATTGGGTAAGGAGATGGTTTAAGAAGAGAAGATTCACTGTTACATTCTGCAGGCTTCTTTGTACTTGCGTTTGGGTGTATTTACGAGTAAAATATTAATTTAATTTTGATGTGGACCTGGTGGAAGCGTTGAGGATAGATTGGCTATAATTGTTGGTTTATGTTGAAAGTAAAAAAGTCACAGTCACAATTTGACTTTGTTAAAAGACTACTATTTAATTTTAATTTATATAAATATATTCTATTATCAGTTTTTAAACAGACCATCGTGCGTTCTTCTTTCTTTGTTTTGCTTCTTTCTCTGCGTTTGGTTACAATTTAAAATATTAATAACAATTTCTATTGCGTCCTTACGATATTGGATAATTTTGTTAATTGGTTCATTAATTTTATAAAATTAAAAAAGACAATTACCTTTCAATTTTAATTAAATACAATATGTTTATCAGGTTTTAAACATAAGATCATAACGATTATAGATATTTTTATTTTTCGATATTTATATTGCTTTTTACTGACAATACTTACACTTAATTAGCGCTTAATCATTAAAAATTGTTAATATTCTACCAGGGGATAAATTAAGTTTTTATCAAAAATACTGACTTCAGCTGTATCTTAAGTAACTATAAATATTTTCATAACTTGTTTTTAACTGCTGTTGGATATTAATTTAGTTTTAAAGCGAAGGATACCGCAGTCGAATAAAGAAACTACTTTTCAATTAATAACGTCAAGGATGACAGCTCATTTTGTATATTGATGATGTAGTTGCTCTAGATTTCTTTTCTGTTCAGCATTTGATATCAGTCTCAATTATAAAGAAAAAAAACTTTTTTAAATGACCCTCCGTGACCTCCATTCGCCAATAACTCCAAAAATCAGATTAAATTCGATAGACATTAGTGCACTAAAAAAAAGGCACTCTGGAAATTTCTCCTATATATACATTTCGAAAATTTTGTACCACTTCTTATTGTAAGATGGTACGTTATTACCTTGTAAAATAAGAGTGTAACAAATGATTTTCGACGAACGAAAATTTCACAAGATGAATTCTAGGAAGTATAGATAAATTTTCAAGGGAGATTTGAAATGTTGTCTTTTTTTTTATAATCATGGACCTCTATACAGCGTTAGTTTCCGCCGGGATTATTTGAGTCACTTTAACTACAAATAACTATCATTCGAGAGTCTTCGAATCATCTCCCTCTGAATGGCATTGGCAGCAGATCTCGAAGCATGCAGCCACGCAGAGATCTTCTAAGAGAACAAATACCTCCCCGTCGCTGCACAAGGATTGCGGGTAAACAAACAGAAGCCGCCACTTCCATTCCTCCAGACAGGTTTCAAGAGCTACTTCTAAGCAGTAAAATCAACATCATTTTCCGCTTTCCACATTATTTTAACAATAATGAATAAAAAATAATTTCAATAACTACCCATTCGTGATTACTTGAGATACTTATCTCATCGTCTACCAGATTTGAATGTGAGACTTTTCAAAAGTATCTTTATTATCACAAGAAAAAAATACTGTCCACAGTAACTATACTCATAGAAGAGTAACTGACTTAATTTTTTTTTAATTTTTTTTTATGCTCATAGGAATGGCTGCAAGCTCACAAATGTTTCGATGTAAAAGAAAGTGAGGCTCAAATTTTTATACCTATATTTTCATCTATATGTCTTTAAAATTAAAAAAATACAGTCAATAATAATACTTTGATAATACGCACTAATAAGATTTAATATCTTCAGAAAATATTGTAGCCTATAGCCTATAAGATTTCACGACGACGACGTACGAAACGTATCCGCGCTCAAAGAGCTTTCATCCTGATTATTGTTATTATTTACGCTGTTGACAATTCATTTTATCCATTTTATTAGATCGTTCACTGTAAAGTTCTAAACTGGTTGATTAAATATTGTATTTTTCTGGGAGTTTTATGCGCTGTTGAAATTTATATAAATTTAGTTCTAAGAGCTTAATGCCCGTTTAATAATAATAAATAATTAAATAAATAAATATTACCATAAAGCACAATCACCTTAAATAACGCCATGAAAATTCAAATATCCTCTTACTTACTAATTCCAAATCACCAACAAACTCAAAATTATAGGTACAATGATGACGTTCGGAATGCCATCTTCCTTAGTGAAGTCGATAAATCAACGTCGCGTCTCACTAAGACCATCGCAGCGGCGTCGAGTCCGCTTATATAGTCACCGGCAGACACCCGCAGCGAAGACAAGTCGCGTGCCCGTGGCAAGCGCGTAAGCTCCGTAAGATAATAGGAAACTCGATACCGCGGATGATTACAGCGCTCCGCGCGCCTACCTTCCCTTTTCTCGCTGCCGACGACGACGACGAAAGTCTATGCGAGTCTCGACATTAATGAGCCGCGGGACCGGTGCGTTGACCGGAAAAAGTAACGCCGCCGCTCGAGCGACTCACGCTAAAGCGATTGTCGAATGATTCACTGTGGTGCGTTTTCTTATAGACGTGTTCAGGAGAAATTCTAGTTAATATGCATTCATAGAGGGTGTACAATTCCGAGGTACATCGTAAATTCAGTGAAAGATGCACAATTTATTAGTCGTTAGATTTTTTTTTTATGCATGCTCATTGCTTTGATTTTTCAAGGTAATTCTTTGATGCAGTTTTATGTGCCTTTTAGATTTTTTAACGCGCTGCTTTTGTTATTGCTTGATTCGATGGTTCGCGATGAGTTTTACATTAATTTGTATAAAATAAAATTGAAATAATACTTTTCGACACATTTTTTTGTGTACATTAATCTGTTTGCGAAGGATGAAAACTTTAAGAATCACTTCATTAAATTTGTCAAATATGTGTTTTATACACTATTATAATGCGTGTCGACCAACTTCAAAAAAAGTTATTACACTTAATAAAAAATCAAAATTCTTGTATATTACGGAGTAGATGTTTATATCTCATTTAGCCATCCACTCTGAAAACCCTTATAAATCAAATAAACTGCATTTCCCGCAGAATGAAAGAAATATAGTCAACAAAAGAACATCATTATTTTCAATTATCCTGCGAGCCCCGTTCAGCCGTGGCGGCCAACAAAGTCCGATCAATAATCAAGTACCTCCTCGAATTAAAATTGCACACCAGGACCAATAATCGTGCCCCCGTAAAGTCAAACAAAATAGAGGAGCTGCGCGCCCCAATCAAAAAACTCCGGTAAACCGGAGACGTACGGAGAGTAGGCGGGTCCCCCGTGCAATTCAAGCCCGGCTGAATAATGCCCGAGCCAATATACCTTTGAGAATCGATGGGTGCGGGTAGGCGCCCCCACTGCAGCCCGCCACCGCCGGCGGCGGCCCTAAACACGCGACGACGACCATCCGAGCGGAATCGATGCCGCGGACCTTGTCGTCGTCGCGACGTCGCGCGAATTTCGTGCGTGCCCTCGGGTTATTTACGGCCCCGGTTCCAGCCGCGGTGCCTGTCTTTCGTTGGCTCACGATCGCAGATTGCTCGGGGAGGGCTCCGCCGCGTCGAGTCGCGGGGAATATTTCTTCGGCGGGAGCTTTTTAAAGGGGCAACTTCCGCGGCGGAAATGATTTGGACGATGAGGTGGTGGTTCGCCTCGGAGGGCGCTGATCGCTTTAGAATCGATTTATAGTTTTGGATGTTGAATCGTTTAAGCAGGCGGTGGGAGATTCAAGGAAATGAGGAGTTGATTAATTTCGATGTAATCCGCACGGTGACATTTCCAGATCTTGAGGGTGGATTAGGAGGAACTGATGATGGGACGGTATGATGGAGATTCAGTTTAGAGAACAAAAATATTGGTATCGGTTAATCCTGATGTGCTATGAAAAATTGATTCGTTGGTTTGGTTAATGTGATATTTTAGATTTTATTGTTGGTCAAAAATTCGACATCTTGAATTCGTAAATGAGAAATTCGTATAACAATGTGTAATTGAAATCGCAATTATAAAGTATGATTTCCATTTGTTTCTTTTGACATTACTTCGATGTTATAATCGTGTACGTTATATGCAGTGATTATTCCGTGTAATACTACTAAGAATAAAGTTATGGTTTCTAAAGATTATGTATGGATATACTGAAAAAAATAATAGGGGAAAGTTTACAATAAATTTTGTAAGATACACGGAGAGAAAAAGTATGTAAAAATTACCCTGAAAATAGTGGTAAAAATTACTAAATATTTTGTAAACGTGTA
>JAWWEN010046593.1:0-11989 GCA_035582955.1 Sycophila texana
TCATATAAGAAATCAGCCCTCAAAGTTTCAACAAATTCCGTGATCCGGAGGTCAGGTACTCTCCTAGTAAGTGTAATTAAATTAAAATAAGTATTCATTGGATAAAAGTGTTCTGGATATATTCAGAGTAATATCTACTTTATTAGCCACAAATTGAACTAAATAGTTACATTATGGAAATTAGCCAAAATGTTCATGAAAATTAAGAAATTTTATACATTCATATTCGTTAAAATTCTTCGAAAAAAAAAAATGGTTTCACTCACTAATATATTAATCAACGTCATATAATAACAAACTACATTAACTACATCAAAAACTACACTATTAAAATTGTGGTATTTACAAGTCACTACACATGTATATAAAAGCATGATATAATAAAATAATTTCAAGCCCGTTTTATACGAAAAAAAAAATAAATACAAAGGAAAAACACATATCACCTGTATGCACCGAGATAAGATGCATAATGCATAAACTTGTCTTAACGGTATAATAAACTCGATTTTCTGTCCCGTGCCACATTCGATTTCAAACGAATCCACACGTACAGCTTCTAATAAACGAGCACACTACGTACGTTCAAGTATGAGAAGAAAAAAGAAACAAAAGCTCATTGAAAGTGATAAAAGGTCGATAGATCGAGCTTGACGGAAATTGGAGTATCTAGAGGCGAAAGAGTTCTCTGGTATACGAGGCTCGCCGACTTCGGGGCATGATTCACGTCGAGTCGCGGACAAGGCCAGGCGCACGCGCTCGTGTGTCAAGAGGCGGGCGGTGCATCGAATTCGAGCTGTCCACGACGCGATAAGGAAAGCACGAGGAATGCCGAAGATCCCATTGTTTGCGCGCGAAAAGCGCGTGAGAAAAGCGCGCCGATTGGAATTCCCTGGCTTCGTCTTTCCTTCGCAAACTTACCTATTCATTGCTTAATTGTGTATACGATTGCCGTTAAGTAATTCAATAATCAAGTAACTTCGTCATCCTCGTTATATAATTGAAGATATTTAATCAAATATCTGTCCTTTTTTAATTTAAGTATATCTCATGTTTTTTTTATTATAAATGTTTAGATATAGTTAATTTCGATATTTAAAATTACGCATCATTTTGCGCATCGAGTTTGGAACTGTTTTTATTCGTCCAAGTATTTTATAGTCTTAGTTCTAAGACTATAGTCTTCATTAGTTATAACTAATGAATTTTAAGGCTTTTCAAGATGAAATTTAAGCGCGAAAATCGAAAATTAAACCTCAGGATCAAAATAATCCAGATTTACTAAAAAATGCTAAAGTATAACTTGTAAAATAAAAATTGATAGGTAGAAACGAATGAATTTATCCGAAGCCAAGAGTGAATTAAGAGGTTCCAGAAGCCATTGTACAGTAAGTCCTCACATGGTCGAGCGAGATCTCGGTTGGGCGATATGCAGCGACGTACGTGTAAAACGCGAGCATTTTTGCATTAAATCCCGCGCCGCCGGGAATTAATTCACGAGATAAATTATATTTTTCTGGGGAATATACTCGACGGCGCGGATATGCGTCTGACTTCTCACGCGTGTCAACCGGCCCCAGGGGTATTATTCTTTAACTATATCGTGGACGATATAGTGCGTTTATCAATATATTTACATTGCGCAGTATAGGAATATCTCGCGTGTATCGGTATATCACCTCCGATATAAGTTAAAGAATAATACCCCAGAGACTGGGATCGTGTAAAATGATTTATCCGCATTGATACACCGGCGCGATACGCCCGCCGCCTTCGTCGAGGTAACTCGACAAAAAATTGCTCGTAATAAGCTCTACTTTTAGATTCATTCACCAAATGGATCTCACGCGAAATTGAAGTAATTCCATAATAAAAAATTCATTTTTTATTATTCTACCGAATTTAAGACAATTAAGGGAGAGCCATCGCTGCCAATGGCGTGCACCTGATATATCCCTTTACAAAACATAAATTTCGCTATCGCCAGGAATTCACTTTCACGCTGTGTTTTGAGTAGGTGATATCATAACATAAACATCTCGAGTTTCCGCAGCGAATGAAAGCGAAATCCAAGGATCTTTTCTGAGTGATTTTTTTCCCGAGACGCGAACTCGGCTATAAGAAAAATTCGCGGGGCGATATCGCAATCTTGCCCTGGTAAAGTTGCACTCCGCTGATTTACATACTCCCGTTTCCGGTATACATGACGAAGCACTACAATAATCGCGGGCTTTTAAGGGGAAGCCTGAGCAACTGCAATTTCAGAAATTTGAACTAAGCAAGGTGTTGTGTTGCTCGCCCACGCTGTTATCTCGACGCGGACGAGAAAAAAAAAAGCAGGAGAGATAACACCGAGCGCAGCTGCGTCTTACTTCCTTGTATGCATCTTGAACGGATAGGTCCTACGGGAAGGGAAATTTGTTGTCTCATAAATTAAATTACGAAAATTAATAAATAATTTACGATTGCACCTTTTAATAATTTTATTTCCGTAATACTTTTGAGACCTTTGAGAAAAGACGTTTATACTAAAATTTAACAAAAGAAAACTGAAACTGTAAAGTCTATTTTTTTTTTTAATTTCAATTGTGGTTATAAACTTATATCAAATAAAATAAAATACATAAAATCTTTAACTACATGCAGTTTTATCAATAGGCAGTAAATGTAGAATCATAAAATTTTATTAGAAAATTCAACATTTGAATTACCCGATTCAATAATGTATTTATCATTATATTGTAAGCGCGAGCTAAGAAATAAACGACATTTGATTAGGCAAATAAAATAATTTCTACATGGTAATACAGTAATTTAACCAGTTTTCCCGAGTATTTTATCATGCCCATTTCGGCGCTCCAAGCGGCCGGCCCCAACAAAAAGGAGAGCTGCGCGCGCGGCGCGAGAGAGTCGCGAGGGCGATTTTATCCTAATCCTCGGTGGACAAGTGCCAATGTTCCAGCGCGCGGATTTATTTTCATTCTATCTACGAGTCGAACACGCTGCTTAGTCAGGCGGAGCCAGCCTTCTTTTCTCGTTTCCCGTATCGAAATACGCGGAGCACATATCGATATCGCGGCAAGTTTCTCGGTAATAAGTCGGGAACGACGCCAGACTCGGAGTGTGTAAGTATTAAAAAAAAAAATGAAAAAATAAAATAAAATAAAAATAAAAAGCGAGAGAAAGAAACTGTCAAGCCTGCGTATTTGATACAAAACGCGTGATCCCGGCGCGCAATCGCTCCGGATATATCTGCGCGGCTATCGCGTAATTGGAGCAACGGGACGCAGCGCCTCGTTTCCCTACCCTGAAATGGGATATTAATATATTTCGCCTGCTCGCTTATCTCGCCGATTCTCTCGCTCTTTTGTGCTCCCCATTGTTGTTGCTCGCGCGGCTCAAATCGGCGAGTCCTCCGATCGGCATTTTAGCGCGTCGAGCGACTTTCGAATTCAAATCGGTGTATGTATATATGCCCCCGCGAATTCCACTAGTCATTCGACAATCGCTTCCTCGATTCTCGCCGCCGCAGGTTCATAATGGTGTATATACGCTCGCTCCGAGCGATTGAGTTTTTCTCATCACACCGCGGGACCCCCATTGTTGCCCGCCTCTAATCCGATTTGAGATTTCGTTGGGCATATAATGGAACGCGAGAGTTTTGAGGAAATTTTTCTCGTGACTCTGGGCTTTTTTTTCTGTCTTGTCTTCTTTTTTTTTATTCAACGCTGACGCTCTCGATTGCCCGAGAGTTGACGGAACGTTGCACAAGGCGCGGGGGGAAAAAAACGCGCGATCGTCGATAAAACGGGAGATTAATTAGAAAATCGAGAGAATTCGATTGCCAGTGATTTAGGATTTTATGTCAGTTTTGATTTATGTCGCGCGTCTTTCTGAATAATTGTTTTTCAAGCGATACATTCAAAATTAATTGCCTCGTGGATGATCAGTGTAAAATGCGTATACGGATTTCACGGGGTATCTACTATGTTGGAATGCTCAGAAGGCTGTGGTATTACATGTCATTGCATCATTAAAATTTTTTTATTGAACAAATGTATCTTTTTATTTGTTTCTCAATTACAAATTATCATGTCAAATAAGCTTTTATAACACGCTTGATAATTATAATAAAATGTACATTTCATTATTTTGCAAAAGAAGGTCATTTTACATTAAAATTTTATTTACATTTCGATCAAATTATAAAATGATAAGAAAAAAATTCGATTAGACGTTAAATAAAGTATATAAATTATATAAAATTAAAAAATTAAAATGTTATTATTATACACTGTACTTGATCATTATTTAGTGAAAAAAAAATGAATTGTCACATTAAGATTTCACCTTTATTTCACAAAATATAAAAAGTTTTAAATACAGATAAAAAATGCAATAAAATAAAAATATTATTAATATCTTTGTTTATAATAGACGTCAAAAGATTCTTCTAAATTTAAATAGCAAACTTTCGTTAAAAATTGATGTCACAAAAAAAATTTCTTGTTTCACACAGCATCAAGTTACCATAATAGCACAATGGGCGACAATACGGATGACCGACAATATTTGCCGGAGGCCGCAGGAATCCGTCAGAACGATACAGGCCGACAATGACCGGCCAATAAACGCGTCGTTTAAAAAACATTCAGCGCGAATCATTAAGAAGTCGGGGGCCCAATCGACGTGACCGCCTCCCATTGAACGCCTCGGCTGTGTTGCGGAGGCAGGAGCCGCCTCGGACAGCTGAGGAAGCCTTTCGCGAATGGCGTGAAATTTTCCGCTTTCCCTGGACTGCGCAACGATGATCGATAGTGCCGGGGGCCGCCGAGACAGCTGAGCGGATGTAACGCCTTTGGCGCGCTGCGCCTCTCCCTTCGGATTTTAGGAAAGCCGAGTCAACAAGTGGGCGCGCGGGGGCAGTGCGCTCGGAGGGAGACTCGTTTTGCGCGAGTTTTTTCTTCTTTTTTTGGGATCTTTTGTGGTTTACGAGGCGACGAAGGCTGGAATTTTAGGTATAATTTGAGATTTTATTCTGGAAGCCTTAGGACTCTTATGATGTGTTTTCGCAAATAATAGTATTTATTACAGCGGTATTGTTAAAATTCACTTGTACATTAATTTTGACTATTATTTTGTTTAAATTAATGCGTTTTTTATTTAATTTTTTATTATAATATGTTTAGTAGACTGTAAATCCTGAATACAGTGAATTTAAAATTCAATAGAACATATTTTTTAAATTAATTAATTCATTAATAATAAAAAATTGATTATTGACTATTGACTTGCTTTGATTGACAATTGATTAAGTATAAAATTAATAAAAAAGTTTGAATTTTCAAAATAACTAGTCATTTATCTTATATGTGATATATATGGGAAGGAGAGTAACAAAGGGAATTTTTTTTTCAGGAAAACTCAGTTAAATTTCAAATTGCTCGAAAGTAATCCTTGCAATCGCAACTTTCTGACCGGGTGACACAGAGCATTAATTTCCTGGTAATCCAGTTTTCAGTTCTCACAAAATCCATCCACCCGGGGTCGTCTTTTTCAAGCGTCCGCGTCATCGTAGGGTTGCGCCGTCAGCCAAAGGGGGGCCCCCGCTAAGTACATCTTTAAAGAAGCGCTCGCTCACAAAACCTTACAACCGTAGAAAAAAAGGGAAAAAAGGAAGGACGGACGTCACCTGGATCCGGAGGACACGGCGAAAACCATGAGATTTCTACGGGATGGAGAGAGAGCCGCACATACGTTTTTCGGGGGGAAAAACTCGCTAAATACGTCCTTAATGTCGCGCGCCGTCCCCCCCTCCCTGCCCATTGTGCGCCTGCGGTTACGCAATTCACCGCGGCGACAGTCACGGGACTCCGTCGGGGCACAAAGGCCCTCGTGTATCCCTTTTTCTCCGGTCGAGTCTCGATCCTCGCCCCTCGACGTCGTCGAGGAAAATCAAATAACCGGATGCTGGCGCGATTTTTCGTCGCCTCTCGGTTCCCTTTTTTTCTCCCTTTTTTTTTATATGAGCTCGCGACTAGTCTTCGCCGAGCAGGAGATGTTTTTTTTTTCTATACTCGATGGATATCGGAGGTGTATCGAACGCGGGAAGTGGATGTTTTGAAGTCTTTATGACGAGCGGGTTATCGCGATGGTCCGGCGATTTCTTAGGAGGGGTTGTGAAATTTTTTGAGCGAAAAGGGGAAACGCGACGATTTCATCGGTGATTGAAATATGAGACGGCGACGTTAGCTACGCTTGCTTATGTTTTCTGTAAATATCGATATATTTTTTCCTTAGAAATTCTTATTGGCATCTTTATCGCATATATTTTAGGATTTTTACGAAATATTTACCTTTTGGTTTCTTTTGAACTTTCAGAACATTCTTTATTCTTGTACGAATGTTAAAAGCATTTTGCAGTATTTTTTTTTTATTAAACCAAATGAATAAATTATTTGTAATATGTATATGTAAAAAGGATATTATTTAATGATTTTTCAGTGTTACTGATTTTTTTTATGTTTGTTTATTACGTTCGATCTGGTTTAAATACAAAAAATCAATAACAAGTCAATAATTCATTTCTCGCATATAACTGTCCATCATGAATATGAAAAAATTCTGAAATCACCAATTTTCATGTGTTTTTAAAATAACGCGAGTAAGAAAAAAAGCAAAACTATGAATAAAGAAACCGATAAACTGTACTAGTTAATAAAAGCTTATGCAATTGACGATAATCACGAACAAACAAAATCGTCATAAAACTTAATAAATTACCATGTATCCATAAAAGTATGTTATTCAAGAATTATATTCTTCGTTTCCAGTAAAACTGCGCGTTCAAACGAGGACATAACATAATCAACCAGTCCAATTCATTAACGCTCGTCATTATATCCTGAATCCTATTTATCGCAGCGGCGAACAAAAAAAGCATATAGATATATATGCTTCCCAGACGTTCACATAAAAAAGAAACAATGATCCGCACGAAGAGAAAAAAAAGCGACCACATACAAGAACACGCGCAGGAGAAAAACAGTGGTGGAGGACAGCAAAGGAGGGCTCAGCCTGCTCGCTCTTCCTTTTTAATTTTGGAGAATCCAGTTAGAGGCCGAGGAGATACATCGGACAATCCCCGTCGCGGGCTTCATTTAAATAAGCCGCGTGTAAGTACTAGGAGAGCGGCTGAAAAAGACGAACTCCGGAGCCGCGCAGAAAAAAAAAAGTACGCGTAAAAGGACGACCCCGCGCGTACACGCGCGCACACAGTGCGGGGCCCGGCTCGTCGCTCGCTTTTTATTTCTCCGTCTCGCGGCGCATTATGTACATTATGATTCGTCATTTCGGAATAACAACGAACCACGCCCTCGGAATTCAGCATTTGGGACACGCGCGAGCTTCAGGGAAGTGCGCTCCCTCCTCGCGCATTCTTCGCGAAGGCGAAGCGCGCTGAATAGCGGTTTTACCTGGGGAAATCGTCGGGGGCCTTATTTATTGTTTCTCCCGCGCCGACAGCGGCGGCGTCCCTCCGAGGACAGTGCAGCGAGAGCTGGAATGCGTAATCCTTTCATTTCGAGGGCTCCGACTGTATTTGATGTGCCGGTGCTAATGTGGCGTTGCGATGCGATTCAAGTTCGGAGAAATTTGCTTTTGCAGGCTTGATAGTAGTGTATTATTTTTATTTTCATTTGATTTATTTTTTTTCGGAATGCTATTGTTGGAGAATTTCCTCTTTTTTTTTTTAATTTATTCACTGCAGAAATTACAGGATTAATTAGCGAGTGTAGTTTATAAAAATAGAATTTTGCATTTTGATATCAAAACCTTTTCTTTAAAAAGAATAGTACCCAATGATAAATAATAATAAGGTAATTAGTCTCTACGATTTACGTTTATGTTAAAGTGTTTGTTGAGTAATTCTTCATGGATTTTTATGACTTTTAAATATAAAAAAAATCATTTCGTTGATAAAAGAAAATAATTGTATAATGAATTTGGATCAGACGTTTTAAAATTTATTTAAAAAAATATTTCAATTGTACAGGAGATAATTTATTTTTCTATTTATTCAGCTACCCATTATAATATGATAAGATTAGATTGGTATAAATTTATCTGCATCTATATATTCTTAAGAGAAAAATAATAAGAATAATCGAGATAGCACCTAATTATTTCAATACATTAAAGAAAAAGAACATTGAATTATACAAGTAGCATTCATGATAAAAATATTTCATTTTTTTATATCAATACATTCGTTAAATTTATAGTATACCTTCTATAGTCATCATCATTTAATTTAATCCAGCATAATTCCATACTAAAACAATGAAAGCAACCCTTTTAGTTTCCATCGCACATCACAATATAACACGTTCTAGCAACGCGCAAGTCTGTGAAAATACAGGATAGAAAAAAACAAGTTACCATTTCTAAGCAAGAGCTAATCCTTTAACAGGATTTCGCTCTTCAACAAATAATTCACTGATTTGACTTATCGACGAAATCTCTGCCTCGGCAGCTTTCTTTCCTCGCTCGGCCGATACCCAATACCTTATCTGTTACGGCACCCTTTCAGCGGCTTTATCGCTTCGATACGAACCGGTTACGCATTGTCCGTCGATATATCGGACGTCCGTGTAGCGTTTATTACTCCGGAGTCCGCGCCACACCTACACCAATCGTCGGGCGCGCGACCTGCAGGCAACTTCGCCTTTTTCAATTTAGCAACGCGACCATAGAGAGAGAGAGAAAGAGAGAGCTTTGCGCATTTCAACGCTCCGCTTGTTTATCGGAAGCCTACACCTCTTTATTGGCTGCCATAAAAGTGTTAATAAACGTAACGCGGAGAGTTAGATTTTATCGGGCGTTTTTAAATATTCCAAATTGTTGCTCACTTATTTACGCATTGTTTAACTATGTTGGCAGTCGATAAATCAACGAAGCGAGATTTACTGCGTCGGTTGTGTGCATAAACATGAGGGAGTTTGAAAAAAATTTTTAAATCCGAGCAACGATAAACTTCGGAGCGATCGGAACTGATAGCGATTATTCTTATCACAATTTGCAAATTCATTGAAAACAGTCTTTTTTAGCTTGTACATTTTGTACATTATACTTGTTTATCAGAAAGACACCACTTATTCGGTAAAAATTCCCTAAAAATATCGGTAGTTTAGCCATTTATTGCTTTATGACAACCAAACCTACAACTTCAGCTGTATAGCCTTAAATTTTATACGAGAAGAGATCTTCTGGAGATACTGCGGATCTCAAGTAAAAAAGGCTCACTGCACGAGTGAAATCTGAAAACCACAAAACTGTCACTTCTCCTTTTATCATAAAAAAAAAAATGAAAAGAATCAGATTTGTGTACCTTACGGCAGATTTTGAAAGGAAAATCGCATGAATGCAAGATTCGCCGATAAAACATCTCCCACGTATATGGTACAGTACCCCGAGCCATCGAAGCAAAAAGAAAAAGAGGAAGAAAATAAAAAAAGAGGAGCGAGAGGATCGCGGAGCGACACCTACGCGGAGCTCGGTCCGACCTCGTAATAATAGCCGGGCAGGTAGAGGAAGCCGCTCGTGCCGCTCGCACAATACAATGCCCCGGCCCTAAGTTCGCCGGGGAAGGGGGAGGGGGAGGCGAGGGCCGTAAAGCACGAAAACGACTTTTCGAATGCGGCGGCGGCGGCTGAGGCGGCGGCGACTTGTCATACGAGATTCCCGCGTGTTTACGCCGCGGAGAATCGCTCGAATGCGCGCGAGCGAAAATTGCCTTTGTTACGCACACATGCGCCCGGGCTAAGCGCGCGCCTCCCGACTCATTTCTTTCGCTCATCGGCCCCGGCGTACGCTGCCCGTTGATTGATTTTTTGCAGCCAGCTCCTTTTTACTTCGAGCGATTATTCTTTATTTTTTACTTTTTTACTTTTCAAATTTTGCATTTCTGTTATTTTATTTATTTATATATTCATTTGTTCTTGTTTTACAGATTCTCAATTTTAATTTAAATTTTTAAAAAGCCTGAAGATTTTAAATATGTTTAACTGGTTATTTCTCAATATAGTTTCTTGTAATATCTGTCTTTAATATTCTCGTCCTGAAATATATACTGATAAGGTGGCGCCATTACTTTTTTAAGGAAAGGGATATAAACGTGAGAAAGAAAATGAATAATTTATGGCTGCAAGTATTAAACTTAAATTTATGCTTGTCAAAATAAGCTTCGACAGAGCTAATCAGTTTAAGCATAAATATTCACTAAAACAATTTCCAGTATGTAAAAAGTTTTTCATTCTATATTTTATATACTGCATTTTATTCGATACTGATAAAGAAAAATATTTACGTGTGTGAAATAGAAAATAAACGTACATTTCCTTTTATCGTTATGAGAGTATATACGTTTATCTCTTGCTTAGTTCAACAGCTGTTTATGCTGCTTGAAATACGCGTCGACTAGAAATTCGAGAAGAAAATGTAAAAAGACGCGGAAAAAAAAAGAAAAGCATCCACAGTTTAGATTCCGGAGCAGTACGTGCGGTCCTACACAAATAAATGATTTTTGGAGTCTCCTAAGAAAATAACTCGAGACATGGTTTGGTCTCGTAATTGCGACAAAATGCGTGTGAAACGGTGTTTTCCTTTTCGCGCATTCGAACTAACTCGGGGAAAAGTTAGCGAGCCGTCGTTTCTAAAAGGCTTCGCTCGCGACGACAGCTCAAATAAACGGAGCGTCAAATCGGGCTGATGTACTCATGCGGGAAAGGTCTATAAATATACTGCCTGATCTATTCGATGTGGAATAGTTTTCAAATATTTTGAAATCAATGTTATACACGTCGAGTTTAGTAAAAATGATTTCTTTTTTTAAATCGAGACTTGAAATTTTTATTTATTTTATTCCAATATAGATTTATGACTTTGCTTTTTTTTTATTCTCATTATAAGTTACAAGTTTCTCAATTAGAATATTTATGAAGAATTAATATAGACGATAGAATTTTATGATAAAAATAATGCTTATTACAAGGTGAAGAAATTAATAATATTGCAATATAGGTTTATAATATGTAAATTCAGTCTTTAATAAAAAAAAAAAAAAACAGTGAAATCGTGTGCGTAATTTTATTCGAGAAATTATAATTTCTGCGTCATTGTATTGTAAAGAACAAAAAATTTTTACAAATGATTGCTCTGAACATTAAACTCTCCGTAAATAAATACGCAATAAACATTATTATTACCTACTACTAAGAGATTCAATATTTCATCATTTAAATAGATTCAATGTTGCAGTGTTTAATCATTGCCAAGTAGATTTTTAAAAAGAAAATTCTTAATTAAATCATTTTAAGGAAACTTTTATTGAGGCAAATTCCCTTGCATACAAGTATTAATTTACTGTGTCTCTAACTAAATGTTTTTCTATCTATCTATTTTAAGATAATACATTCCAATAATTGACCGATGGTTAAACGATTTTTTTCTACTTATTATGTATATATACTACATACTAAAGAATCCTATCTTACTACAAACACAAATTACTCCATAAAAAAAAAGTACATAAAATCCCGGCAGCCTTGCCTTACGATCGTACTCGTCGGACGGAATCGCGGCCTCCGCAGCTCGCGGATCGCGCTCGCTACCGGCGAAGGCCGCCGCTGCACTCGGAACTGGTCGCATTCCACGCCGGGACAAAAGAGGATGCCCGGCTGATTACGAGCATTAATAAACAAATGAGGCCCGGGGCCGCGGATGCTCGGCGCGCGCGCGCCTACGTGGGAGTGCGCCGGTGGGGAGGCCGGCCAATGGGAGAGTCGGGGCGGCGCGGGGGCGGGCCGCCGGCCGGCCAATGGGGTCCGCGCGCCTGCGCCGCCGGCCCAGTCCGCCCACCGGCTGCGCCGGTGCGGCGCGCGCCGCTGCACCGCGACGCCAGACCGCAACGGGCACCGGACGGAATGCCGCG
>JAWWEN010046604.1:0-11985 GCA_035582955.1 Sycophila texana
AAAGCGCGGACAAACTGGAACTATCAAAAAAATTAGTATAATAACCAGCAAATTTTACTATAGTTGTACTAAATATTCCTTTAGTTACATTAAATTTTCGACTCGAAGTAGTTAATGTCAAGTTCGAATTGTGCTTACCTCGTTTCTCCTTTCTCGGGGCATCCTGTTGTCAAAATTGCGGCTTGTTGCACTGATAAAACGAATAAGCGATCTGTTGCTAGTAAACACACCTGTCAGAGGCTCTGAACTTGTTACTCGAGTGGACTCGATTCAAATGAAGCAGCCATGTGCAAGGATAGGAGAATTTATAGGCAAAATCGGTGCACTTGCGAGGTGCGCAAAAGTGCCGTTTGCGCCCTTCCCCACCACCGTGCTTTGCGCCGCAACGAGCGCTCATTGGTCAGGAGCTAGTGGTGGAGGTGGGGGGAACCAACCTTTGCGCCTGTTCTGTGCGCTTTCGTCTCCCCCACTACTCGCCCCTTGGCGTGAAATCTCTCACTCTCGCTTATACCTGTGGCTCGCGAATCAAATGCTTGCTATCTAAATATTTTAAAATTGTTATATTAATTAATTTTTATTGTTATCGATGAGTTGGCAAATTCTATTTTTACGTTTATGCAAAAAAAGTAGCTTATTTTACTTTTTAGGGACTGTATAGTTAAAAACTACAATAATATATAGGTAAATTATTGTAGTAAATTATTATAATTAAATTATTATTATAATGATTTTTCAAAATATACCTAGACGCTAGAAAGAGTCTATTCACGAAATATTAAATCACTTGTCCCAAAATATTCTAAAACAAAACTATGTTATTACAAGAAAACATTGTTGGCATTTAACTTGATCTAATTTTTATTGGAAAATACATTTTATTCATATTAAACAAAATCTGCTCATCAACAAATCAGTAAAGCACGCGCTTTTTAAGCCAAAATGCCTGTCGAAAGTTTCCCGCCGAAATATGCAGTGTTTTAAATTGCTCGCGGCTTAGCGCGTTTTTTTTAAATAGTATCGTTAATCATACTTTTTATCTAACGAAATACACAAACAATAATGTAAAGAATTTAAGTAACTATTAACATTATTTTTGTGAACTAACGTCTGATAATTGTAGAAAAAAAAAAACATATTTCGCGCGTTTCCTCGAAGAAAAACACATTTTGCGAAACAAAATTTTCTATAATGTATGTATGTACTTTCCTTCGGGGCAAAACTTAGAAAAAGTTTTATTGTAACTATACAAATATTATATTGCTTTGCAAATGGCCTTTCCTCGCGCTTGAGTTTTGCATTATGAAATAAGAGGGAATTTTTTTTCGAATATTTCATAAAATTAGTTCTGCTCTGAGGATTAAACTTTAAACTTGAAAAACTTCAGCTTGCAAGCATGAAATTAAAAATGTCTAGTTTAATAATGAAATCGCGCGCAGAAATGCACAAAAGTATGTGAGCAGTAGCACATACGCGTGGTCAATTTCTTAAACAACATTATAATATATTAGGTGTGCAGATGACAGGTTGGAAGATTTAACGATCAGCCGAGTACAGGCATGCCATAGTAAAGACGCATTGGCAGAGGGTAAAGACGAGGAAGTGGGAAGGCATCTTGAGAGAGGGCCGTTTATTGCCCGGATTATTAGAACTAGTGTGCCGCTGGCCCAATATAACAGCGGACCGGGGATAACCCGGGGTTTCTCTGTGTGGCCTGCGCAGCCCCCACAAGTACGTGACCTCTTTGCGACCCCCTCTTTTCATCCTCCTTGTCTTACAAGGGCCCCAATGGAATTTAAACTCGTAGCGCGATATTTTACCGCTGATAACGATCGCATTTTCACGTAAAATTTTTCCCATTTATTTTCAAGTGACAACGTATTTTAGACTATTAAAATAGAAAGTTATGATATAATTTATTTAATTATTCAAGGTGGCCCGATGACGTTTTTTGGTAAATACCTTAATTAATTGCAATAAAACATTATAAAAAAATATTTCTGTGGCAGAACGCTTAATAATACAATAATAATATTATAAATATATATCTATAAGTACTGAAATAATAAGACAAATTATCAGCGTTTAACAAACACAAATTGGCAGTAAATCTCGAAGTCGGTAAGCGCGCGAATTCGCGTGAAGCGTGGACCCCTCAGCATTTCGTGTTAGCTGACTTCCTCTGTGTAAGTATTTTATTTATGTTACTAATATTTTAACATCTGTATAACATTTTATTAATATATAGTATGTTTTCACTAATATGTAAGTAATGATAATTTTTTATTTTACTTTTATTTTCGCAACTCCATGAAAAAAAGGTCACCAATTTTTATACAAATGTTATACAGATGTATTCTATGTTAACAAAATACTAGTTAGTAACATAAATAAAATACTTACACAGAGGAAGTCAGCTAACACGAAATGCTGAGGGGTCCGCGCTTCATGCGAGTTCGCGTGCTTATACGGACTTCGGGATTTACTGCCAATTTGTATTTGTTAAACGCTGATAATTTATCTTATCAATATATCAAATTGTTTATTACAATCCAAGGAAATGTATTCATTAATTTTCCATGCGATTTTTTTCATAAATGGATGTCAAAATGGCTTATAAACAAATTAAATTTTGTTTTTTCACGAAATTTTCATGCTTTCTAGCATAGCACCTCTTGATTTAAACTAATTTAGATCACTATTTTACTTCAAATAGGTAGAGAAACATTTATACTTCAAAATAAGACAAATTGAGTTGAAAAATTCGAAGTAGAACCGGAGATACGAGGCAACTACTGAGCGCGTAGCGTAAATAGCGATCTTTTTGCACTAAATTTACAATATCTCGGGTTCTAATTAATAATTTTTAATTTTTCAAAAACCAGCATAATTGTACATGAAAATTCCATCATTCTGTGAATTTAAAACGCACCTATCAGGTATAGTATTGATGCACAGACAATTTAAACAATTAATTTGTTAATAACTTTTTTTCGTTTCATTATATCCGTCTGATAGAATATTGAAAAATAATCGACACGTATTTTTTCTTTTTTTATTAACAAAGATATAGCTAGATCAAATTTACTACGATCGTGACGTCACTACGGCATAGTATATCTATACAGTGTAGGATCGTGACGTCATCCCCACTTTTCAAATCACTATATCTTTTTTAATAAACATTAAATTAAAAAAAGAAAAAATACGTGTCGATTATTTTTTTATATTCTAACTGACACAGTTCATGAAATTTGATTTTTTTTTTGTTCTTCCCAATTCGTAATCAACAGACCAAAATACGTCTAAAAAACTTGTGTGTTTGACTGGACTCCCATCGGCCACGGACACCCCCTCGCACCTAGACTATCCCATAACTATGATAGATTTTGATCGCTTAAAATTTGTATTTATCTGACGTCATAATTGCTTCACCAGATTACTTCCGAAAACTGCTGTTATATATTTTCTAATATCGATCTATAATTTTGCAGAAATTAAAACAATAATTATAATAATAAGAATAATAAAACTAATAATTTAGTTTAAATAATATTATTTGAATTTCTTATAAGATTAAAAAAATATTATTTTGAAAATTTTTATTATATGTCGCAGTAATACCTAATTTAAAAAATAGGCGATAATTGTGATATTTATATATTTAGATTATAATTACATAAATAGTATAAATAATTGAATATTGTATAAGTGTGTACATAATATTGACGGGGGCAACCCATCCAATATTAGCTTATGCAGCATTAGTTGTGATATTACTTGTCAAACCTGGCTTCTAAGATGTAATTAGTGCTCGTAATCCTTTGATTAACAAGCTTATAATTCGTTTACTGAAGTTTAGGGATCATTGTAAATCTTTTTTGCTGGCCTCTAATGACATTCGGAATTTTTCAAAAGTTCAGTTTTATGATCAAATATGCATTATTAACTCATAAATTAAATTAATTAATTTAAAAAAAAAACAATATTTCAAATTGAATTAGTAAACTATAAGATGTTTCTCACGATGTTATGTAACGTTTTTATGCTTATAGCTGAAAAGTTACTATATGTACATTTTCGAACATTTGAGTAACGAAAGGTCTATTAGTTAAGGCTCATTTTTTTCGGCTTGTAGTGCTTAGCAGTCGGAAAAAGTACCTGTACCTAATAGGTAATACATTAAGCTACTCCGATCGTAAAACAATACAAAAAACGAAGAGTATACATCGCGTTGCGTAAGATACATTGAGAAGAATAATTCTTAAATTCTAGGGTTTAATTTAGATTTCGCAAAGAATTACAATTTCATCTATACCTACAAAATACAAGAGTTTGTCAATTTAAAAAAAAAAAACAGATTTGATTTTTAGGCAATGAATTGTAGCATGTAGAAAAGAACATATAAAGTTATGGAACTTTTTTCACAAAAAAAAAACACATTTAGAACCTTAGTGGCGAAGAAAAGCCCGCTTTTTGCGGGAAGCTTGCAAAATTTCCTTTTATTTGACAAATGCCTTTTGCAATGGCAATCTTTTCCTTACGAAATATGTTTTTTTTTCTTCAAAAAAGAATACACTAAATAAACTTTCTTTTACATCATGGCCCAATGGAAAGTGCTAAGTTTTCATACGATAACAAGAATTATACTACTTTACGATGATATAATTAAAAGATGTCAAAGGAACGAATATAATTATTGAGATGAATATCTTCAGCAATTCATTATAGTTTACGCTAAACATTGCACGGCATACACAATGGCAACATTGAGAATTTAAATGCTGCCAGATGATGATCTTCGAGGGGAGCGCGCGCGGCACTTGTCGCACGGCTTTACGAACGAGGTATAATTAAAAGTATTAAAGTTAAAGAAAAGAGGGAGCGAGAACAAGTGTCAATAAAGCTCGGTAATTGAGAGTTTAATCTGCGGAGTGCTAGGTGGAAGCACGGTTTTCCCATTAGTCATATCTACTCGGAGGACGCAAAGGAAAGGGCATTGGGGGCGGCGTCATCGGGCGTCAGCGCTTATACGGCTCGTCCCACAGCTCGTTATACTCCCGTCCGTACCTGTCCTATAGTCGCTCCAAGGCTTAGCGCAGGTTGACCGGCTACTGTCCCTACGCGCTCTCGATCGCCTCGCCGATCCTCGCACTCCGTCACATTTACAAAGCGTCGCCACGCGCGCCTATGCGCGCCCTCAAATTTTTTCCCCACTATTTTTATTTTAGCTTATAAATCGGTCCGATGCAAAAGTTACGGAAAAGTCGTGTGCTGTGGGGTTGTAAGTCCCCGGCGTAGCTTATGGATTATCGATAATGGGGCACTATAAACACAAAGTAAATCGGTTTATTTTCACAATATAGTATTTATAACACACTTAAGGAAGTCCCAATGTAATTTCTTAGCTGCTTCCGAGAAAATTCAATTACGCTTGGCCTTTGTCTTTTAAAACGGGAAGTTGGACCATCGAAAAGTCACATGACGAGACGCACGCTCGTGTATAACGTGTATAGCCATTGCGATATATAAAATACCGGTGTGAATCGAAATAAAAAGTCAGCCCGCGTAGAATAAGCCAGGGAAAAACAGTGGTAATTATGTGCAAGCGAAAAAAAAGGGCGGACTGTAGGTAAAAGTCAATGTAAAAAAGATTCTGAGAAAGGGATTTATTTATTGGCACGCCGTCGGCAAAATATACCGCGTGGCCAGGTATACACGCGGGGGAGGTGAAGTGCGCGCACCGCGACGGCGCGCGCCATTTGGTCCGAACGAGTGCGGGGCCGCGTTCCGAGCGGCGAGCGGCATATAAGCTTCGACGCTCGCGCGACATAACGCTCGGAAAAGCCGGGGTGGTAACGCCCAGTTTACCGAAGGCACCATACCGGTGCTCCAGCCGAGGCTGGAATTAGTCGGTTTATTGAACGCCGTTAATCGCCGGCCTTAGTAAGTTGAACGGTCGGATGTCTCGCCCGCATTGTGCTACCTTAACGCCGCCGTGTACCGCTACCATTGCATCTATAATCTTGTTCATTGATTATGGTCAAAACTTTCCGACGACGTGTTACAGTTTGCGCGCCGGCAGCTCCTTCGGGGCCCGTCGCCTCGCCCCCCCTGCGAAGCGACAGTCGAAGCCAGAGGCTCCGGGAGCATCGCGACAGGGATTTCTTTTATGACGTCTCGACTAATTGTGCGGGGTTTCCCCAAGTAGTAACTTACTTATTGGGACATGCGTAATTTACTGCCCGCCTAACTTGGCCCAGCGCGGTTTTTCGCTGTGTATACCTTCACCGACTCAGGCGCGCCCTGTCTTCCCCTCTCTTTCTCTCTTTCTCTTTCATTTTACCCCGCGTGGTTATACGCCTTCTACGACTTTGCAGTTGCGCGCAATCCCTTACACCATTCGCTTATTTCTTTTTATTGTTCCTGTATACTTTTATGAATACTAAATTATTCATTTGCTTGAGGATTTTACTACTTGTTTCTAGGAAGATACTATTTTCGCATTTTCTTACTTCATTTTACTACGTGAGTAGAAATTTGAGTTTTACAATACATAAATAGGTATATATTAATATTACTATTCTGAGAAGATCCAGATAAAATATTTGCGGCAATTCTTCGGAATAAATAAAAATGTTTAAATCGATTTTCTTAACTATGAGGAATTATGTCATTGTATAAAATACTAATACCCTCATAATTAATACCCACTAAATATGAAAAAGTAAAAATTCACTCTTTGACGTCATAATTATTGTCCGCATTTATTGGGAAGAGTGAACGATTTATAACGGAAAAAGTGAATATTCACTCTTTCACATTGAATTTCACTCTTTCATATTTAAATAATAGGACTATTATATCGACAGTCGCATCAAAATTTTTTGTTTGCCCTACTTATTAGCTGAGACTATCCCAAATCGAGAATTATTTTTGATAATTATTAATTGACAAGTACGGGATCTATACTCGGGAGGCGCGCTTTGAAGCGCCTTACGAAAAAGAGATATATTTTGTTAACATTGTTTTTTATTTATTTATTTTTTATTTAATACCCACTAAATATGAAAAAGTAAAAATTCACTCTTTGACGTCATAATTATTGTCCGCATTTATTGGGAAGAGTGAACGATTTATAACGGAAAAAGTGAATATTCACTCTTTCACATTGAATTTCACTCTTTCATATTTAAATAATAGGACTATTATATCGACAGTCGCATCAAAATTTTTTGTTTGCCCTACTTATTAGCTGAGACTATCCCAAATCGAGAATTATTTTTGATAATTATTAATTGACAAGTACGGGATCTATACTCGGGAGGCGCGCTTTGAAGCGCCTTACGAAAAAGAGATATATTTTGTTAACATTGTTTTTTACTTTTTTATCAAATTAATAAATCGCTTGCCCTTATAAATATTCAAAAGATGTATTTTTGCTGGGTGGACCGGATTTACGAAAATTATGTAAAAAAAAAAACAAAATTATCCGCCACATCTTTTGCCGGTCCCTCAATTATTGTTGGGATCGATACTTTGCACATTATGCATTTTACAAAATACGTAGCATAATTTGATGCAAATTTTTTGCACGTAATTTTATGTAAAGGGGATAAACTGAGGGAGGTGGGATTAACCGTAGGTGGACAGTGTCCCAACTTTCAGTAAGCACTTATACTGATATATATTTGAAAATTTATTATTTATACTTATATAATGCATAGAGCATAAAAATTTAATAAATATTTTATGCGAATTGTTCTATTTAAAGAGAATACCATAAAAATGTTGCAACTGTGCACTACAATTATTTAATCGAACTAAAATTTTCTCGAAATATGTTAATATTAAAATCTTCAAAATGAAATTAAAACCTAGATTTGACCAATTATAATATTAAATAGAGTAAAATTTATAGGAAACAATGAAATTCTGGCGAACGCTTGCAACAGAAAATTTACAGCTTTATACCTATTTATACATTGACAAAGTTAGGGCACTCCCGCAGCCCGCGACTCCGCGCGAACTATAATTATTTCGCACCGCGTGAACGTGTCCACAGGGTCCGGCAGCGGCGGCAGCACGTGCACCGCGCGATTGCGTCCAAAGAATATCTCGCCGCGTAGGAATATGTAAAGCCGAGCCGCGGCACAGTCGAACGAAGTATCGCGGCTCCGCCAGCTTCGCCTCCGCGGCCTTCAGTCGCGCGCACCCCGAGCACGCGAGCACAGTCGATCCTCCTTTCGCGCCTCGAGATGATCCTCGTCCAGTCTACGGGGCTGCTGATGCTGTTGCTCCTGTCGGCGGGAATCAGGGGCCAGGAGGACAACGAGATTCCGCAAGATTCCGAGGAGGACTCGCGGCCCACGCTGTTCCGTCGAGAAAGGAACAACGACACCGTGCTGGAGACCTACGAGAAGGCGGTGGAGGCATACTTGAGCGAGGATTGGGATGCCTGCATACAGGGATTTCGAGAACTCGTTTACAAGTTAGTCGGTGGTTACTTATTATTATGACATTATTATAGTCTTTTTTTTCGTTTTTCGTTTTTTTTTTCTATTATTTTGCGTAGATTGTCACATTATAGAATGTAACTGTTTTGTTACCTTACACGAGAAGTTTTTTTTAACTACTTTTAGCTTGTTTTTAACATTTGCAGCTATCGATATTACAACAAATATTTTAGAGCTGCAATTAGTTTATTCTGGGTAGTACATATTATGTTTCAAGCAATTCATATATGATTTAAGAATAATTGTACATAAATATAATTATTTGCTTCTTTATAAATAATAATTTACAATTTTAAATGTAATTCAACATTGCAAATTATTTTTAATTAATTTCTTTTATATCCCTTTTCAACTTGGCTTCAGGTACATTTGTCAAATACTAAATTATCTACGAGTTATTTAATTAATACCATGCCGCGACATTTATTATAATCAAAGAATACCTTTTTAAATGAAAAAGATCCTCTAAAAATATTCTATAGCGTTTTTATCTCAAAATGTTATCTTCAAGTTTTTTTTTGACTAAAAGCAAGCGTTAAAGGAGAAAAAACTTATCGGAAACGTTAAGTGAAAATATATCCGGAGAAGGGATAAGCTCCGCAAGTGACTAGAGGCTAGTTTTAAAGGTATTTCAGTTTTTTTGTACTCGTTGACTTTTTTCTATAAGATTATTATTTATAACGAGGGAGTAAAACTTAAATTTGAGGATAGTTATAAAATGTAAGTTATTTTTTAATTCACTTGTTGGAAAGTAAGTTGAAAGGCAGCAAATAATATTTAATTTTTTGTAATTTAAAATCAATCGTACCTATAGTTTCTACTCTATTAACAGTTTATTGACATTTTAAAGAATTACTTTAATCATGTTATTATACAATAAAATTAAAATAAAAAATAAATAACATTATTACATAATTTTTGGCAATTTAAATAAAATCAATGAAAAATAATTTTTCCGTAGTCAAATGATTGCATCAACACCAGTAGTTTTTTTTACATGTTTTGGTCTGTAGACTGTCTAATTGCGATAAAAGCCTGGGCTATAGTGTCAAATATGCTTCCTGACTTATCTAAAAGATGATATAACTCAGAAAGATTAGAGAAATTTCAAAAGAGAAAATGTTGTTTTAATTTTAATCTGTTTGTGACGCCACAGAGTGCTAAACTATTTTCAATATTATTTTGTTATAATATTTTCTGAGAACGCCAAGATAAGTTTAATCGTACAATGAAACTTGCCTAATACTTTTCTATTTTACACATTTATATATATATATATATATAAATAATTTTATACATATATATATAAATAATTTTTTAGTTTTTATTACGCGCTCAACAGTACTAAGAAAAATAAACTGAAAAACACTAATTATTTCTTTATTAAACTTTTTAAAGTATTATATGTTACACTTAATCTGATAAACAATCTTCATGCTAAAAAATGTTTAATAACTATATTTTCATTTAGGTATAAGGAATATAGAAACACAGTGATAAGATGCCGCCGTAAATGTCGTTTACAATCAAACGATTTCACTCCGATGTTTCCTGAGAATGTCGAGGATATGAATTTTTACGAGAAAAAAATCAAGGAAACCTTGTGCCTTTTAGAGTGCAATCATGAATATAGACAGGTTGCGGGGAAAAACGCGCTGAAAAGGATTCCTCTAAAAGAAGAAAAAAAGATTTTGACGGCAGAGCATTATGGCTATCTTCACGGATGTTACTTTCAGGTAAGTTATTAATTCATTTACCCATACATCTTCTTTTTTCATCAGTCGTCTTATATAGACCTTAAATTAATTTATGCTAATAATATTCATTTAGCTATAAGTAGTAGATAAAATGTCTACCGTAGTTATTGAAAATAACCGACTCCTATAGTTTGTAAATAGAGCAATTAAAAAAAATAGATTTTAAAAATAACGGTACGCCTTAGTCTAAATCATATGCTATTTGCGAGGTATGTCAAATAGAGAAGTCGTAAGTCGCGGACATAAAAGTGAACTTTGTTGGCCAGTGCCATATGTATAATGTCCATCGTCGCTAAATGCGGCACCGTTTAAAATTACAACTTGCGAGCTTTTCGTTTCAACTTTGCCGTTTTGTAGTTACAATTAAAGGATTAATGCAATTTTCTACCGCCATAATTCGTTACTTTGTACGATTTTGGTGATTATGTTTGACCCACTTATTTCCCAACTTAATTTAATAACTTGTTTTCAAAGTTAATTTGAGACTATAATGTTCTCAGGGTGGTAGGTGAAAGTATTATAAAGTGTACCTTTTTGAAATAGAGAGACGGTAATTGAAATCATAAATATATATATATATTGTTATAATTACTTCCCAAATTTTTAATTATCAATTCACATGATTCTTGCATATTTGTTTAAATTATTTTCTATTTTGTAATAACTGATCGAATTGATTAATATTCTTAAACTACGTAATTTAAACTTTGTAAATAGTAGTTTCTGTTGCACAGTGTGCTGAAGTTAAAAAAATAGCTTTAAATAGACGCATATGAAAGGTTTAGAAATACAAACGATATTTCCGTCTGTTGATACAACATCCGTTGCTGACCGATGATGGAAGCCCCCTTTTTCTAGCCTAAGAAGTAAGGTTTTGCTTTGGTTTTACTTTCAAAATATATCACAGAATATCAGAACAAGCAAACTTAGAGCTATAAATTTTCATTTTTACGCGTCTGTTCAAAGTCAACATAGGCTTTTTTTATCTTCTGTTATGTCGTAATTTATGATATTAAAACAGATTTTAGATATTTTCTTTTAGTTCGAAAATTATATAAATTAATCTTAATTCCTAGTTAACATTTTTTAGCAACTAAAATTTTATAAAACTCATATTTTATCAATAAATTGAAAAAAGAAACTATATGAAGTGAAAGAAATTAATTGATAAAAATTTGAGTTTGATTCAAATATTAAGATCATTTTATATATAAACAAATTAAAAATGATGGGAAAGTCTAACATTGCAAAAGTCACTCTTTTCTTCGTACACTTTACGGAGATTAAAAAAAAGGAATTGAAAATATTTAAAATAATTTTGTAGTATAAACAGTGCCTGAAAGGCGGTGATAAGAAAATGAAACAGACTTTCTTCAACTCCATAACCATTGATATAAATATTTAATCTTTTGATGATCTATCAAATGCTTTCTTTTACCGAAAAATGAGTGAGCTGGCTCAAGTTAAATAAATACTTTTGTACACTCACGTGAAATTTAATATTACATCTCAGCATTTCAAAGCCATAAATTTGTAGGCACACATGTGCACGGTCTGATTTTTTTTTAAATATATAACATTAATCATTTTTCTGCGTTTATCTGAATCGTAAAAGTTATTGTCATTAAATAAAATAAAAAAATTATTTTTCACCCTAATCATCCATAAAGTCCACTTTATTGACCTCTGCAGAGGGAGTAAAATCATATTTTATT
>JAWWEN010046615.1:0-11983 GCA_035582955.1 Sycophila texana
CAGTTTCATTACATCCCAATAATAATGAAAAAAGAAAATATGGGCAATTGTATATTATTGATAACGAAGAAGCAAATTATTATCGCATACAAGCCCTTACGAAAAGATATGTATATCTCCAAAAATTCAATGTCTCCGCATTGCTGAAAAGTCACATGATAATCAAATGATTATCAAATGTAGAACACATAGATCTCATGATAATCAAATGATTATCAAATGTAGAACACATAGATCTCATGATAATCATGTGAGATTTTGCTGTGGCTATCATGTATTTTATGTGATTTCATTTAATCTACATCTGACAATTGTGCGAAAATCATGTGATCTGCATATGGTCTTCATATGATCTTCATGTAATGCGAATATGACAATCATGTGATATTCATGTGATGATTTTGATGATAATATTTAATGAAGAAAATATTAAAAACATTTGTTTCAGTTATCTGGTAGCGATATTGCCTGTTATCATGCGGAGATAACACGTAATATCGAAGTAAGCGTTTTTAATCATTGTTTTATTAAACATTTTGGTTATCATATGATTTTTCAGTAGAAAAAAATAAATATTTTTTTTTAAATTCACGTGAATTTTGCGTGATTATCAAATGATGGTCACGATTATCATAATTATCACATGCAGATCATATGAAAATCACTTGGTTGTTACTTGAATGACACAGAAAAATCTCACATGATTATTATATGATCTGCATGTGATCTGGATGTGGTAATTGTTCGACCCGTATGAGAAAATCACGTGATTATAACGTGACTATTTTGAGCAGGGTGTTTATATGTACAGCTCGTGCTCTATTGATGCACATACTACTAAGAAATGTTGGCATCCGAAGCAAAGATCTTTGCATACTTTCTGCATAATTTCTGTATAATTTCTGCACAGTTTACGCTTCTTTTCTACACATTTGTTGAACAACTTGTGCATACATTTATTCCGCAACGAATTTATTATAGTTATCTTATATTACTATACATAATTACTAACCAGCTCGGCGTTAGGAAAGTTGAAGCTGAATAATCACGCACCAGTATCATATGGTATTTTATCATATAGTATCATGTGGTACCGTAGCGCTCTTGTAAGTAGTATTTAGTCAGATATACCGTGTTCGTCCGATAGGTAACTACGGTTTATGGTTAACGTAATCGAGTGGTATTCGGTAACCATAACTTTGTTTTTCTCTCAGTGTGTTGCATTTGATGAACTAAATTTTATAATTCTTCGAGAAGGGAAGTCATTTGTTATAATATTCTGTAGAGAGACATTTTTTCAATAGCAACCGGTAGAGGGCACTTGTTCTCTTACGAATATGTAGTTACCGTTCGTTTCCATAGCAAACGTCAGGGGGTGCTGGTTTCCATATCAACCGTTAGGGGCAGTGATGGAATCGGGAACCCCCCGATTCCATCACTGGTTAGGGGCCGCTGTTTTCCAGCAACCGTTAGGGGACGCTAGTCGAAATAGCTACCGGTAGGGGCGCTAGTTTCCATAGCAACGAGGGTGGTTGCCGTGGCAACTGGGGGCATAGCAAAGGCGATGCGTGGGGGCGGGGTAGCATGGTAACAGGGGGACGTAGTAAAGGCGGTTCGTGGGGGCAGGGTACCATGGCAACAGGGGGGCAAAGAACAGGTGGTTGCCATGGCAACCGGGGTGCGAGGGGGGGGGGGGTTACTACGGCAACGGGGGGGCATAGCAACAGGTGATTGCCATGGCAATAGGGGTGCGGGGGGTTACCATGACAACAGGGGGCATAGCAACAGGTTGTTGCTATGCCTCCACCCTTTTTTGAAACAACGGAGGCGGTGGCGGCGATATATTTTTATAATATAGTGATATTTAATAATAATCATTGGTGTACGTATTAAGTTTATTATAAAAAGTTTGGATATAGGTTATTTATTATATAAAAAATTGTATACAAAATTGATCGTATAAAAAATTTTGTTTATTTTTTATAAATGATATTCGTCGTATGTAGCATACAATGTACACTACATTTCGTTTATTATTTTAATTTATACATTATTGTTCCCTTTAATGAGATGTAGAATGTAGCATGTTTGCTTATTGTAAATTATTGCATTAACAAAATGTATAACATATCTTTAAATATAAAATAACATATACAAGGTAAAAAACTGTATAAAAATTTCACAAGCTTTGTAAGAATTCTTAATAGCCATTTTAACGTTATATTGCACATTAGTGATATCACAGTCAAAACTTATAAATAAATAATATTGAAAAGTAAGCGATCGAGATAAAATGATATCATAAGAAATAACTTTAAAATGACTAGATACAAAAGATATAATAAAACAAACTATTGTCGTCAAAAAACGCAGGAAAACACTCTTGCACACATCACTCACGCTAATAAATTACAATCACTCCTTAAAATAAAACTATATGGGACAACACAATAATAAATTACCAGTGAAATAAATAAATAAATAAATAAACAAAATAAATACGTTAAGGGCTGTCCCATTTAGGAGTGATTTAGTCACAGTTTTCAAGCCAGTTTTCTCCTACAGTTATAAACGTAATGTCTTGCAATTGAAATGCCACATTTTTTTAAAGCATTAAGGATTGTACTAAGCGCGGGTTTCTCCGACAATTTATTTCGGTTTTTAAATAATAAAATGTCGAAGACTGCATTGCAGATTCCTAACCATAACTAGTACATACCCTATTGAAAATAAATATCTAATTTTATTACGTAATTTTGATACATAATAAAACTATGTAATAAAAGTAGGTAATTTGGTATGTAACAAATGTTCGAATTAGTATAATATTTTTGGTATGTATTTTTGTTACGTAATTTTTTTGATCTTCATTTATTTTTATGTCATTTAAATAAAAATTAGTTCATAGCCTGAAATCATGCCCATAATAGGGACTATCATGTGAATAATAACACCTAAACTGGGGAATTGAGCTTAAAAATGTTTTTTTTCCAAATTAGAAATAGGCTGACATAACAAAATTATGTAACAAAACTACATAACAAAAATAGGTAACAAAAATACGTAACAAAATTGACCAAAAAGGTTAGGTGATCCTATTTCTAATTTGGAAAAAATAAACAATTTTAAGCTCAATCCCCCAGTTTAGGTGTTATTATTCACATGATAGTCCCTATTATGGGCGTGATTTCAAGCTATGAACTAATTTTTTATTTAAATGACGTAAAAATAAATGAAGATCAAAAAAATTGCGTAACAAAAATACATACCAAAAATACTATACTAATTCGAACACTTTGTTACATACCAAATTACCTACTTTTATTACGTATCAAAATTACGTAATAAAATTAGGTATTTATTTTCAATAGAGTTCCCTTAAAGAAATAGATTTAATCTGTTTCAACTATGTTTACCAATGGATATATTATTATTTTGTTCATGTTATATGGTACTATGATACATTTACTTTTTATAGATTCCACTTGGCAACATAATAATGAAATTGTTTCTTCAGCAACGTATGAAAATTTTTTAGACGAATATCCTCCATTTTTACATAACTTATCATTTAATATACGAATTTGTTTTCCCATAATAATAAACTTTTCACACTTTGATACAAGACCCTTGATTTTTATAATACTGTAAATACTTAATATTTCTCAATCAACAGTCTCAATGCAACTGTTGTTTCTTTTCTGCAATCGCTTATAATTAGATGAATGAAAAATGATTGAATTATAAATGAATCGATGATAAGAATGACCTAGATCTTTGCATGGTTCTCCTAATAAAGTTTGTATACTCAATTTTTCAATCACTGATAATGTATACAATTTTAATTTTCCAAAAACTCAACAATTCTCCATGTTCAATGCAATTGTGAACCCTACTCTCGTTCATTAATTGTATAAAGAGCTTGCGAGCTCTGTCACTGCAGCTTTCTTTATCAAATATATCTGTATGATTTTTTACATATCTTAATCGAAAATACAATTTTTGTATTTGGTGCGGTATGTATTGTGTGCCGTGAAATAATGTTTTTATAGTACCATTGAAACTTTCGAAAGGAAAGGCAGACCACGACCATAAGGCACCAAATTTTTCAGCAAAGGCGGGTATATGGAGTAGTAAGTGAACATTGTATTTCATAAACTTCTTGCCGTATAGTTTTTCAATACCTTGTACAAATTTTACAAGAGATTCATTTGCCAATGTTAATTCGTCACCAGTTATTGTATCTTTTAAATAGATATTTAAACTAAATACAAACAGAAACCAATGATTGAAATATTTCTTGCGCATTAATCCAGCTAGACATGGAAGTGAATAATATAATATAAAGTTTTTCCACTCGCTAGCTTTGTACTTTTCCGATATAAACTGTGGAGTTCTCGTGATCTCTGTTGGTGGTTTTATAGCAATTAGTCTATCATTAAATTCGTTGGTTTTAGATCCATGGTACCATCGTTCTTGATTGTTCGCGCTATTGAACCATTCAGTCGCAAATAATTTTCCTACTCCCAATAAACAGCTATGCATATATTCCGGTGGAAATGAATTAATTATATCACAATGTCGAAGAAGCGAAAAAATCGAAGGTCCTTTAACACCTTTTATGGGTTTTCCATCCCGTGTAGCTTGAGTGACTAAATGTAGATGATGTTCCTCATTTCTTTGTTTAATGCGGATGCCACAATAAACACGTGCATAACCACGATTGACAGCTACTCGCTCACCTCTATTGAAACAATATGAACAACCGTAAATTCCGTTGAACTGTTTCATATTTTGAATGGCAGGTCTCGCTACAGAGTCTACAGAACTTACTAAACTGTGGACTTTTATCACGATTTCTTCTTTACAAATTAATGTTGTGGACGTAAAACCATTAGTGGACAATTCATTCAATTCATCGATGAAAGGCTGCAGATATAAATTCATATATGGTTTTTTTTTTCATTTTTCCATACACCACAAAGAATCACATTATTTTTTCGAATTCTGTAAGGCAATTCGTTAATACATATTTGTAAAGGCCAAACGTTTTCTTTCGATGATTGAAACATACTGACACCATCAGTATTCCACGTGATGGTAAGATGATTGTCTCCAATCACACCTTCATTTCGCAATTTAGTATATACTTCGGCGTTTATAATATCTGCAGTCTCAGGCCTAATTTTACGGTAATGTGAAAAAATTTTATTATTTACTAGTTCTCTTAGTTGATCCTCTAATGGTAAATAGATGAAAAAATGTTCTTTTTGTCGAAGTATAGTCTTACGATAACTAGTGTGACAACGGTCGCAGGTTGTTTCTTCTCCCAAAAAATGTAAGGTCAACACACATTCGTCACAATAAAAATATTCTACATAGTGGGATACTGAAATGACTGTAAAAATTTATACTTGGACTTGTATTCGGTATGTGGAAGGTGACAATCGATCATGGTCAACATATTTTGTAAACAAACATCTGTCATATTATGTCAATGCCATAGCCATTAATATCATTTCACTTTCTTTTCTGGATATATCAGAGCCTTCGCATAAAGTGGAAAATGTCTAAAACATGTATAACAATAAAATCGTTAAAATCGGTCAAAATAGTTGATGTAATTTTTTCTTTTCAACAACCGCCCTTGCGAACGAGAAAGACGGATTTATTTAAATTCAATAAAATCGTTGAAAATATTTGTAAAGTTATTAAAAAGTGTTCTTTATTAATATTATGTTTTTTAAATTTTATGTATGCTTGTTCACGTAGGCATAGTTATGTATTTGTGTATTTATATTTCTAATTATTCGCGCTCTATTAAAAATAATTGTAAGCGCTATTGTTTGGATTAGCGTATAACGGTTTAGGGTATAAGGTTTAGGGGATAAGGGTTTTGGGTATAAGGGTTTATGGTTTTAGGGTTTAAGGATTTAGGGTTTATGGGTTTAAGATTTAAGGGTTTAAGATTTAAGGGTTTCAGGATTTAGGGTTTACGGTTTAAGATTTTAGAGTTTAAGGGTTTAAGGGTTTAGGGTTTGGGGTATGAGGGTGTAGCGTTTAAGGGTTTAGGGTTTAGGGTTTAAGGGTGTAAGGACTTAGAGTTTAAGGGTTTAAGATTTAAGGGGGGTTTGGGGTATAAGGGTTTAGAATTCAAGGGTTTAGGGTTTAATGGTATAAAGGCTTAGGTTTAAAGGTTTTAAAGGTTTAAGAATTTAAGGGTTTAGAATTTTAAGAAGGTATAAATAACAATGAAAAAAAGTTTTACCTCCTCTAATACTTCAGTTTCATTGTCAGTATCTGAGTCAGTATACAAATCAATATTGATTATCTCATTGTCGAAATATTCATCTTCAATTTCATGAACATCGTCATTTTCATCTTCAAAATGTTTGAACTCATAAATGTCGCTTTCTGTATCTGGTTCTACATTAATAGTTTTATTGATATTTACTTCATCTATATCAATTTCCATACCACTATTCTCTACTTGTCCGGCAATCTATTTAAAAAAACACCATTGAAATGACATGTTGAAATATTGAATATTCAATACCACTAATAATTTACCTTGTTGGCTGTTTCTCTCTTGACACCGAGTATCTCCTTCTGAATTCCTCGAAGACGATACGGAACTAGAAGGATTGTCATAAGTACAATTAAGCTGCGGATATATTTCAGCTCATGACGGATTGATGCGATTTTCATCATGACTCTGAACCTTTAATTGATAAGATATAATGTTTAACAGTTGAATTATAAATTAATATTTAGTACAAACATAATTACCAGCTCTGATAATTTATTTTTTAAACGTCTATTATAAGCTGTTGAAGCAGGAACTTGTTTGGAGAAGTCATGCAAATATCGTTTATATGGACCCCTTTTACTAGAATTGCCTGAATTAGCCATTGTATCTGGAGTATAACTTACATGTTTACATATAATTGAATTAGTAATTGCTAAATTGCAGCATTGCAATAAAGTGATAGAAAAGTATTAGCAATTAAAAAAAAATTGATTCAGTTGCATTTAATTAGTAAATATTTTGAAACGTTTATAAATGTTTGAAGTAAAATTTACTGAAAATTTTGCGGTAGAAATAAGCTTTATTGAAATTTCAACGATTTGGAGCCCATTTTTGCTTTATAACTCTACATTTTTAATATATAATTTCCACAACTTTTTTAAGAACATATCAAAAATAATATTTTATTTCAAAAATTTTTCCTACGGGTAACCATAAATATTAGTAAACATTTTTAAATAATAATTATTGCGACTATAGTACATGGTATATAACAAAAAGGAAAAAAGTTTTAAGTCCGTTTTCTTGGCAAATCAAGTTCAGTTTTTTTAGACATAGCGATAGGTAATGCTTCTAATAGAACCAAGTCTTTTACGAATATATGATTTACTGTCACTTCCAAGATAAAAAAAAAATTTTCTCCCAAAATTTACCCACGTGTTCTTTTCAGTGTATGTGACAACGCAGATTTTTTCAGATTTTTTTGTTCAATCATCTTCGAGATAGAGGTCAAAGTTAGTGATTTAGCCATTTTTAAATATTTTTATAGTCTTATATATATTTGAAGTAACTTGTCTCAAAATGAAAGCCTAAAATCAGTAAAAATAAGAGTTTGCTCCGTAGTACCAAAAAATTCATGGAAACAGTGTTTTTTAGTACAAAAGTACCTGTACGTGTCGCAATTTGGCTAAAGCCTTAGTTTTTTTTACAGAAAATTCGAACGTGACGAAAATTTTGATTTTTAGTCTTCTTTTCATTGATCATTATCGAAAGTCAATGTTATTTTTCAATGTTAACTCATCATAAAAAATCATGGAAATCCTTTATGCATGTACCAATATTCCCTGAAAATTTCAGAATGGGCCACGCTATCGCTTTTTTGAAAAAAAAAAAAAAAATGAAAATACTTATTAATTAATTAAAGTAATTAATTACGTGATTTTTAACATACTTTCGATATTTATACATTTTCATTAAACAATAATTTTTTCACAACTTCAATTTTTTCCAAAAAAGCGATAGCGTGGCCCATTCTGAAATTTTCCGGGAACATTGGTACATATATAAAAGCTTTCAATGATTTTTTATGAAGAGTTATCAGTGAGCAATATCGTTGAATTTTGATAACGGTAAATAAAAAGTAAGTTAAAAAAAAAGTGAGCCTAATTAGAATATTTTCTAAAAAAACGGAAGCCTTGGCCGCTCTGAAATTTTCAGGGAACATTGTTACACTTATAAAATGTCTCCATGAATTTTTGTGAACAGTTAAAATTGAAGAAAAATAACATTGACTTTCGATAATGTTCAATGAAAAGTAGGCTAAAAATCAAAATTTGGACACATTCAAATTTTGTGTAAAAATACTAAGGCTTTAGCCAAATTAAGACATGTACAGGTACTTTTGTACTAAAAAACACTATCCTCCATGAATTTTTGGTGGTCCTAATACGGAGCGAACTCTCATTTTTTACTGATTTAAGCTTTCATTTCGAAATAAGTTACTTAAGATATCTATATGGGTGATTCTCCAAGAAAGTGCAGATTTTTTTGTGTAAACTCCGTGGTAGTCAAAGCCTCTCCTTCATTGGATAATGATGATAACTTGAAATTTTTTATAAATAAAACTTAATTTACTTGAGAATAATACTCAAATTACAAATTGGATGCAATTAGCATCATCATCCAACGAAGGAGAGGCTTTGACTACTACGGAGTTTACACAAGAAAATTTGCACTTTTTCGGAGAATCACCCATATATGACAACTAAAATATTTTTATTGAAAAATGTAGGAAATTTTACGGAAAAAACTCTATCTATGTGTAAATTAACGAAAATAGGCAAAATTACAGAAAATGGCTAAATCACTAACTTTGACGCTCTCTAACTCGAAGATGATAGAACAAAAACATCTGAAAAAAATATGGGTTGTCACACATATTAAAAAGAATACGTGGGTAAATTTTGCGAGAAAATTCTTTTCATCTTTCAAGTGACAGAACCATCCATATATATGGATCATAGCAGCGGTTTTCGCCAAAAGTGTGCGCACTGGGGTTTCACCGAGTTCACTGTTGATATTTTATGTAAAAGTACATTTAAAAATCGACTTCCTCAAATTTTCAGCTCTCTAGGTCACTTGTAGCGATTGCTAGAATTTGTTAAAGTTTCAATTTTAGTGATTTTTCAGCTATTTTCAAAAAATTCCTGGACAAGGAAAATCTTAATGAAATAAGACCTGTGAGGCCGCGTTTTTTGTTTTTTCTTTAGCTTTAATAAAAAATAGTGCAATTGACATTCATTTATTTAAATCATGATCGCGTGTTATAATGTAGACATAAAATTTTATGATTTTAAGACAAAAACTTTGAATGGCTCGTTTTCGTGATCGCTTCGATCGATTTCAATATTTGATCACTGATTTTTTTAGTCTTTTCAAGGCCTTTATTTTGTTCTAAGGCTCATACAACCAAAAAGACACATATAGAAAAAAGTTATGAGGTTGTCAATTTGGCTAATTTAAAAAAATTGGTAACATTCAATGCATACTGCTCAGTCAAAACTAAACTAAATTTAACATGTAAAAGATGAAAATAAGGGCCTTGAAAAGACTAAAAAATCAGTGATCAAAAATGAAATCATAAAATTTTATGTTTATATTATAACTCGCAATCGAAATTTAAATGAATGAATATCAATTGCAGTATATTTTGTATTAAAGCTGAAGAAAAAACGAGAAAAAGAGACCTTACAAGTCTCATTAAGATTTCCACGTCCACGTATTTTTTTAAACTGAAATTGGACTGACTAAAATTGGAACTTTAAAAAATGATAGCAATCGCTACAAGTGACCTAGGCGGCTGAAAATTTGAGGATGTCATTTGTTAAATGTACTTTTATATAAAATAATCGACAGCGAAATCGGTGATTCCAGTGCGCACACTTTTGGCGAAAAGCGCAGGAATAACTGACATATATTATCTATATATGACAGGTTCTCCGTTATTTCACCCATGAAAAAAAATTTTTTTGACATGTTCTTCTGAATGTTTTGAACATCTGTGAATTCTTTTTACATTTTTTGAACATCAACTATCAGAGCTAAAATTCTCAAAGTAGCACTTTTTATGAATTTAGCAAAAAAATTTTTTTCAACTTCATTTTCCTTCTAAACTATACATTTTACTGATAACTCATCATAAAAAATTATGGAGAGCCCTTACACATGTACCAATGTTCCCTGAACATTTCAAAATGGGCTACGCTATCGCTTTAAAAAAAAATGAAAATACTTAGTTTAGTTTCGGTATTTATCCATTTTCATTAAACGATATACTTTAATTTTTTCCAAAAAAGTGATAGCGTGACCCATTCTGAAATTTTCATGAAACATTGGTACCAAGTATCAAGGCTCTCCATCATTTTTTATAAAAAGTTATCAGTGAGCAATATCGTCCAATTTTAATAAGGATAAATGAAAAGTACGTTAAAAAAAAGGGAGTCGAATTAGAATTTTTTCTAAATAAGCTTACAGCTGTTACCATGAATTTTTGTGAAGAATTAACATTGAACAATAACATTTACTTTTGATAATGATAAGTGAAAAGTGGGCTAAAAATCACAATTTTTGTCACATTCGATTTTTTTTTAGAAAAACGAAGTCCTGCACCAATCCAAAACTGAAAGTAGAGTATTCGTACATATAAAATTTATTTGCCTGATTTTTTGTGAAATAAAAGCTTGGAACGAAATTTTTAATTTCTTTGAATATAAGCTTTACATGATTCTAGGTCACTGATGGAATAACGTATAGCTTCTGTAACCCAAATTTTCTGAAAATATAACTTATTTTCTACGAAAATGAGGTTGAAAAAATTTTTTGCATAATTCATAAAAACTGCTACTTTGAGAATTTTTAGCTAAGAATGAGATTTGCAATTAATGTGACAATCATGGGGTCTGCATATCATCTTCATGTGTCAACCATATGATGTAAACACGATCTTGAAGTGATAATATTATACTCAAGTGATAATTACTTGAGTGTAATGGGATATACACAACAATCAAATGTTGATCTCATGATGCCAATAAGTAATGTAGAATGCTGTAATAAAACTCTACTTATCTGTCTTCAATGCAGTCGCCTAAATGATGTTAGGTAGAAATAAAACACAGCATTTCATGCACAAGCTTCAAAATTATCATCACTACTCAAAGTACATTACAATATAATTGTTGTACGTAAAGCACATGCAAAGCGCAATACCACATACTGCTACCATACTATATAGATTTTCAATTTTATTGTACCGGAATCGTGCTGCAATACTTACACCATGCAAATTCTGAATGAAGTTTTATTTGATATGCCCTATTCGCGTGAAAAAATAAATAACACACCGTTATTGAAAAATATTATAAATTTACTCATGTAAAGTTATCACATACTATATACAAAAAAATATAGCTCGCAGTTATTTATTACGAATTTATCATCTGTACATCGCTCGTAGGTATGAACCGCGCTGATAACTGTTGATCTGTACCGTTTATATTTCATTATAAAAGTTATAATTTCATCTGAAGGTTTTTATGAAAATAAAATAAGCATTCTATTGTACAAATCACATGATCATGATTATCACATGATTATCACAATATCACATGTTTTTTTTGCTCGCTAAAATAACTTTTTTGCCCGCTTTTTAAAAAATCGTTGATTTTGATGTATTTGCATTATTTATTTAGAAAATTTGTAATAATTCGTCGTTTATTAATTAATTAAAAAAAATTAATTTTATCTTGATATAATGTTTGAACAAAAGCGTGGTTGCCGTGTCAAAAAATAGTCACGTCAGCCCCGCTTAACACGTAAGAAAAACGCTGCCAATTGCACTGGCACAATGCTTTCTCATAGAGATGTCTGCATCTCTAGTTAAATTGAGAATTATCC
>JAWWEN010046626.1:0-11982 GCA_035582955.1 Sycophila texana
TTCCGCGAAACTGTGTGCAAGAAGGAAACAGATTGCAGCTTTTTCCAAAAGTATTCCGTCGGTACGAGAGAAAGTACAAACGAGGACGAGAACGGGAAAAAGGGCGCTCGCTGACGCTGCGGAAATATCCGCGCGCGCGGGCGTGATCCCGCCGGAGCTCTGCTAGTTAGCCCGAGCCTCCAAGACGTAATAACAAGGGTATAATAACGACTGCGCTCTGTCCTCTCCGCCCGGAAAAGGCCGAAAGTCATTGGCCGCTGATCGAATTGGTCACGAACTCTGATGAAGGAAAGCCCCGCCGATCCTTTGCCGATTTTAATAGCCTTTTTACGACGTCTTAGTTCGCTGTGCTGCAATCGATTGCAATTGTTAACCTTAGCAGGAGAAAATTATTGTTAGCATCATTCTAAATTGCACGCGTATATATTCAATCTATTCTGAAAAATTCTTCACGGCTTGTATTAATTTCGAAAAAAAGTACCTAAGCGTTTAGGTGCGTATTTTTCGAAACCTTAAACAGCGAGTTCGAATCTTTCGGCTACGAATTCAAAAGGGATCACGTCGAAGAATACTCTAAAAACCAGCGAACTTCGAAGTCTCACCCTTTGGAGTATTCTTCGACGTGACCCATTTCCAAGTCGTAGCCTGAAGATTCGAAATTCGATGATTTTAACACACAACGATTCTCGAAACACTGCATACAGCAGATTTTTCCGATATTATAGATTTCGAATACGAAGTTTTCAGTGTAATTTAAAGTTTAGTAGGAAAAACCTGTACTTTTTAAGAAAAAAAAATATTCAGATGTTCAACGATTGTGTATATTGAGTCTCATGGAACAAAAATAATAGCCTATGTAGAATTAACGTAGAAAAATGTATAATTGGAAATAAATTTTTAGTCAATTAACCTGTTGTACTGGCCGTGCAATAACTTTTCATCAGCGACACGGACGAAAAATATGACTCTTGGCCACTCGCTGGGCGGTCTCGGATCAGAAAGCGGCAGAGCTTCGAAAAGCGACTGAAAAAGGTAGCCGCGACCGTCATGATTAAACGCGTTGAATTCGACCGCCATCGAAATGCAAATAAACCGAGGAGTCCTAGGAGATTGCGAAACTTTCCGAATAAATATTCATCCACGCTCTCGTCTATCCGGCTTCCTTTTTTTCGTTTTTCATTTTCCCGCGGCTGGAAAATTTCGCAAAATAATTGGAGGCACGAAAACCGGGTCGGACGAACTCGATAAGTGCCTCGGACGTCATCCCCCTGGGTATCCAAAGCCACATGCCACCGACTTACTATACGGAGCTGAGCTTCCGTCGAATTATATTTTGGTCGGGTGATTCCAGAGAAGTTTTTGGGAAAACCAAGGAATTGGGGCACTGTATGACCTTAGGATAAAGAACTTTTATTTGATTTTGAGTAGGACAATTTTAAAAATTAAAGCCTGTTAATATTTTAGAGTGTGTAATTTTGCAAAGTACTTGCCTAAATGCAGAAAGTTTGACTAATATTAAATTTATGGTTTTTTGTATTTTATAATAAAAAAAAGTACGAAAGGAATTCTATATTGTGCTCTTAAATTTTGTGTTTTAAGTAATAAATGTTTTCAAAGCAGACTTTCCGCTAGTAAAAATATTTTGATTCGTTTAATTTAGTTAGGAGGAACAAGGAAAAAGTGAGCTTTAGAGCAAAGTGAGCATTTATTTTCTCTCTCTCACACACACACACACGCACACACACTCTATCTCTCTGTTTTATCTTTTAACGTGGAAAAATGTACGTGCGTGATTTTCACACGAACATATTCACTCGCTAAAAAATCTTCGCAACTTTAATGAAGAGAAACAAAGTCCGGCTTCTCTCTAATTTTTTTTTGTAAGAATTTTGTCACACGAGGATAGCAAAATTACAAAAACACTGCCTACTACTGTGGCCTTATGTTTATGTTTTCTCGCCGTCAACATTACAAAAATTCATCAATAATTTTGTTGAGAATGTTAAAAAATTATCGTGCCAAAGTCAATTGCAGATAAAAGTTGAATATTAAATTCTACTGAATAAAAACCAAAAATAAATAGCAAATCTCAAAGCCTGAATGTACGCTTCAACATCAGAAACTGAAGAAAAATTGTTGCAACGATACAAATTATACAAATTATTCCCTCTTTGTCTTTTCAAAGTAATTTAAATAAACCGATCGTACCTCGCACAATACTACTCATTGAAACAAATCCCCTCGTAACACCTGCTCCATCAGCGACTCCATGAAACTCATTACACCGACGAAAAAAAAAACGGAATCCTAATTTTCTTCAGTCGGTCGTTTTCTCCCTCTCGCACAAAAAAGGAAAGACAAAAACAACCAACTCATCATGTACACTCGGAAAAAAGGAAGCACGACGCTCCGAGTGCACAGAAAAAAGGAAGGGTGAGCACCGAGGGAGCGAGAGCGAGAGAGAAAAGGAAAAAAAATTCGAGGCCCGTTTCGGACTAACAGGAGAGCAGCGCGTTATTTACGAGTAAGAGAAGGGGGGAGCTTGGAGCGAACTAATCTGCGAATTAAAGTTTCGCCGGGGCCAACATAAATCGCGAAAAACTGCCGGGCGCAGTCGTCATATCGGGCAGGCCGCACTCGCGTGGGCTTTAATCCCCCTTCAATTAGCTCGCTCGCGAATTATACCGGACCGATGACCGGCGCGTGATTTGTTTACGCGTTTAATGCGCTAATGCGCACAACGTTTCCCGAAGCTTATGCACTGCTGTTCGCTTTTCGAAACTTTTCAAGAATTAATTGGAGCGCACTTTTTTTTCGAGCTTTGTGCGAGCTTTTTTTTGATCGCGTTGATATACGCTCGCCGTACGCTTGTAATTATATTAAATCGTCGCTTTAATTCTGGAAAAAGTAGTCTTTTGATGTGCATGAGTATTTGAGAAAAGAATTAAATATTGTTTAAGTTATTTATAAACATTAATAAATTGATATACAAATGATACAATGAGATATCGTTTCAGCAGCAAGCAGTCATTATTTACTGACGAAAATTATGTGCATTGAATATTTTTGACAAAATATTATTATGATAAGTGTTCTTTTCTTTTATTATTTATTATTACTAGGAGGAATTTTTTAGGCTACGATGTCAAACTTTCTCTCTCGAGATTCAATTTTTTTCTCGAAAAAATCAAAATCGAATTCGAGATTCGAGATAGCAAAACCGATATCTCGTCTATTATTTTTAGAGTATGGATTAAATAGTTTTCAGATGTGTCGTATTATAATACTATAAACAGAAGAACACTTAAAAATAGAATTTTATACAATTTTTTTTATTTCGAAGGCTTATAATTTAAAATGTTCGTCGATTTTAATTAAAATAAAAATTATTATTCATTTATTAACCGTATGTACTCGTTGTGCAAAAAGTATAAAAAGTAATCTCCTTTCGAATTTTCGTTTCATTATACTGATTGTAAAATACAATAATTACTTTTTTAACTTTTTAAAAATGAATAGAAGGCCGTATGTTTTTTAAATCGTCGCGTTCTAAAAACGAATTTATTCTAAAAACTATGTCATTGCAACACAATGCGAAGTGTAAATACTGAAATATCAGATTTTAATTGAATCTCCCTTTTTGCCAGACGCGCGCGAGAAAAGTTTCATGAAAAATGAACTGAAGAAGCCTTTGATTCCCGTTGCGAAAATCCCGTCATTAAATCAGAGACTTTTTTTTATAAAATTTTTCATATCATCCTGGGAAATCTCCCGCGCGCGCCTCCGTCATTACATAAAAGAGAAGAGAAAGAAAAGCCAAACCCCGAGAATCCGATAAAAATCTGAAAGGCAAATCTCGGCAACGCGAAAAAGCCCCAAGCAAAACGCAAAGGGAGTGGATAAAATAAAAAGTGTCGCTGGGTTGCGGCTTTTGCAACGAAGCTCCCCTCGACTATTTTTCATCAGTGCAAAATATAATTGTTGCATCTCGCCGCTCGTCATACATAAGCTTCCCACGTGGTTTGCGTGTATATGTGCGTTCTTTTTTAATCTCTCGCGATTTATTTTATTTTCATCTCTTTTAATGACACGCAACGAGGGTTTCCGATTTTCATTTTTATCCCTTTTTTTTCGGTACACGAGTTTACCCGATAAAACGGGAATTTACCTTGGAAGTTTTAACGATTCCCGAAGTGAAGTGCATTTCCGCAAAAGTCCTGAATCAGGATGAAAAATATCACTGGAAGTTTGAAGAGTTTATCGGCAAACTTCGAAGTTACTGCGATTCGTTTTTCATTCCAAGTTAAACCCTTTGAATTGCGATTATTTCAGCCAAGCAAAGGAGTAAATTAACGAATTAGCATTTTTAACAGTGCCATTAAAAGCTCCAGAAGTATAAAGTTTGTTCATATCGGACGGGAATTTGCTGATGAAATTGGATTCTCCTCGCTCCCCCTACCATCGATATTTTCTCCCGTTAATGACGACGAAATCGGCTCGTCCTTCTTTTTTCAAGTTTATGCGCATGACTTCCATTCATCAAATGCTTCGCATTGCCGATTCATCCGACGCAGCAGCGTTTACATTATCCATTTTTAATTACCGAAACTTTTTTAACATGCATTTTACAAATACCCATGAATAAATCACTCATCGAATCCACGCGCCACGCATCCTCAAAACGCAATACCAATTTTTTTTTTTTTTTAAATTACAACAAATTATTGTTTAAACGTTTTTCGAACACAGATAAAAAGAATGATTCAAGAGATAATCGTCATTTATCTATACAAATTTTTACAAATAAATATTTCTTAACAGTAAAGAAATATTTATTAATAGATACACGATTTCTTTTAACGCCACGCTTACTTACAGCAAATAATCCCTTAACTATTAATTCCCAATCATTTGGTGGGATTTAAAGTCACGTTCATTAGCTATTAAGTCAACGACTTTGTCATGAAGGTTTCTTTTTATCTGTGTACATTCAGTCTTTTTTTTACAAAAATAAAAATTACACAACAACAATTTATCTTCACGCATTCCATTAATCTTTAAAAAAAAAGTTTATACAAGTATAGTATACCGAAACTTCATTACAATTCACAAGTGAGAAAGCCACGCGCTCCACGAACGATTTCCGACGCTCGAAAAATGATAAACGACGTCGGGACTCCCTCTCGTTTTCCTTTCTTTTTTTTCGACAGCCGCCCTTCAACAAGTCGCGCGGCGGCGTGCGAAGCGCGAAACGTAATCGAATAAGTCTTCCGCCTTCCTTTTATTTCTCCTCGTCCCGAGCCGGGCTGCATAAACTTTCGGCCAAGGGGGGCGTCGTGGCCTTTTTCACCGTCCTCCCCCCTGCGCAGTTCGCGAGGGGGCGTTATCCGAGCGAAGCAGCCGGTGTACATCGCACATACATCAAGCGATTCTCGAGCCCGACGGTCGAAAGGGAACGTAAGACGCGCGGTCAACCAGACGGAATAAAATTACCGCGGCTGAGGGAAATGGCGTTTTAATCCTGCGCTATATTTATAACTCATGAATTTTAAAGTTTGTTTCTTTATGGAAATTGATGATTTTTCTTTCTTTATACCCGCTGTGTGAAAATTCAGCGCTGCGTTTAATATTCAATTACATTCTACCGCGATGTGAGTTTCTTTAAGTAGTTTTATAATAATTCTTCGTTACAAACTTTTTTTATTAATTTTTGGGATATTAGGCGAGAGTTCGTATTTGAGCGTTTCTAAACAAAATTGTATTGTGCAAACTATTTCAATTTTTGCAAAAATAAAGCGGCGCCGTAATTGTTGAACATGACTTTCTTCACGGTTTCGCTCTGGCAAATCTCTTAGTGTATTCATTAGGAAATTAAAAAAGCTTTTATATGAAAATTATATGAGAAAAAAAAATTGTATTTTGCAATATTTCTGTTTTCACATAATACAAAAAAAGGAGCAAGCAATGCCCTTGTAGGATACCCAGCCTACATGTTTGATTATGAACTGAATTATTTTTAATCTTTAAAACAGTTTTTCTTCGATTCATTACTCACAAATTAAAGGATAATGTCAAGTTGATTAAAGCGATTATCAAGTCACTTACATTTAACAGCGGCTTCTAATTGCATGAAGTAAATAACCTGTTACAAAAAAAGTATTTCGGGCAAAAAGAATCGACTTGGTAATCCTTATAACTCAACGGGATAAAAGGAAACGTTTCGTGGGGGACTGAAAACAGGAAAAGTCTTTTCGTTCGTCTCTTTCCATCTTTCTCTCCCTCTATCTATCGCTATCCCTCTGTCCCTCGCTTTCGCCGTTCTTTTTCCCGACGGTTTGTGCCCAGACAACTCGCTACTGTCTCGCGACGCGCCTCCCTCATAAGCATCTTTTCCTCCGCTTTTTTTTCTTCGACTCGAGAAAAGTAGAGAAGCGCGGGAGGATTTCGCGCGATGCTGGGGAATCCCCGTGGTCGGGGTATATTCTCTCATAATGCGTTTTCGGCGTTTTAGTCTCTTTTTCACTTTAGCTTTAGGAATATGAGAAAAAGAATGCAAACGGGTCTTTGCGCCGCAAAAGAATGAGGCTCACGTGCAAGATTATTATAAAGAGGTTAGACCTGTACATCATTATGCATTTTATATTCTCATAAATATTCAAAATCTCGACTTCCGTATTTATTATAAAAAAAAGGATTCCTTTAAAAGCTTTCTAAGAAAAAGAATTTTTTATTCTTAAAATTTGATTTTATTGCCTAATTTTTTTTAACTTTGACGTCCACATTATATTTCCAATATTGCGTTTTACAGATCTAAAAAAATTGCAGCAACTTTCAAAGCTTTCTTCAACTGTATTAAAATTCGTGGCAGTCTAAAAATATAGTTTTCTTGAATTCTATCCTCTAAATTTACACTCGATCGCTACACTATCCTTTTCTGTATATAAAATGATATATGATATGGACATGACCTTGGACACACGACAACTATTTATACAAAATTTAAAGAATTAGAATACATCCAACTGTAAGCACAAAATTGATATTCAGATTCGGAAATTGAAAAGGTCCCTTTACGTGGCAAGACGCTTATCGTATTAGCTACAACAGCCGAACTTCCGGAAAAATAATGGACCTCCTCCGTAGCAATTGAGACAATCGCCCGACGTCGCGCACTCGCGAGGCGACGCATCGGGAATTCATCGCTGGCGATTCCGGCGAAATCTCGGGGGCCTGCACGGCAGCCGGGAGCTTTATTGGAAGCGGATTAGGCTAACCCGAAACGAGATTACGGAGCGGCTAGTCCTAAGCCGACTTCTACATTCCGCTCGATTGGCCCGACCGGCGCGAAGAACTTCGGGCTCGGCTTTCTTCTTCCAGGGGTTGACTCCTCCCCAATCGGTGGACGCTAAAGTTTTCCGTTCTGATCTCGCGCGGATCAGGCGCGGCCAAATTATCGGGCGCAGGTCGCATTATCGGTAGGTCATTCGTTTTCTTACGCTCGTTCCATCGACTGCCGTTTCATTATTTTGCGAATAATCACGGTAAACGCGAATTTTAATTTATATTTTCATTCGTGATTTTATGAACTAAAAATACTCAAAAAGTTGTCTCATCGATGGGAGAAAACTAGAAGATTTTTTTAACAGGGTACACTGAAGAAAAGGTCAGTAATTACAACTAACGATTAGTTGTTTTCATTGATATTAAATTGTTTCAGATAATATTTAGTACAAACAAGTACATTTCGGTTGAAACAAGTAAATATTAGTTAAAACAAGTAATTGTTAATTGTGATTACTGCACTTTTTTCTCAATATAATTTTGTATTTTTCTTGTAATTCTTTAGTGGTGAGTCATGATATTACCAAATGTTGAAAATCTTAATCGCGATTACTTAAACAAATATTCAAATCTGAAATAAGAATCTTAGTCTCATGCATTAATACTTTCATATTGCAGAATTGAACTATCTGTGCGTCTAGTCTCGAAACAAACTAGATGGCCTTACTGATACGAATAGGGTACCCTTTGCGATTGCAATGTGCGAAATGAATTTTAATTCTTATAATGAATGCTTCAAAAACTCTATCATTTCTTACTAAAGCTCGATTTTCAACGATGAACAACTGAAATAATTTTATAATTTTTATTTTACGATGATATTTTTCGGTCAATTATCGCGATATCGAACAAGATTTAAAAATAATTGCATAAAGTTTTCAAAGCATACAAATTTGCGAAATCGCAGTCGTCAATTTAACAATAAACAGAAAGAAAAGAGCCGCAGGATCGACGCGAGCGTTTCACCCGTAACGAGAACAAAAAAACCGCGAGTAACGAACGCGCGGGCTCGGAATTTCAGTGGCAGTCGTCGCGCGTGTGGCGGCCGCGATTAATTACCGCGGGCGGCTCTTTGTGTAAGCGCCTCATTGCGGGGGCCGCCGGCGTAATTGAAACCCGCGCGCGACGCCAGCAATTACCGCGTCGCCCCCTCCGCGAGGATCGCAAGAGCCAGCTTTAATAAGGATACACCTCGGCATTTCGAGTTGATTTTCGACGGAGGCCCGCACTCCCCAAATCTGGAAGTGACTTCGAGTCGCTCTGTACCGCTACGACAAAGCGAGAGTGGAGGCTTTGCTTTACGACGAACTATTAAATTTATTTATTTTTATTATTGATTCAGCTGGCTTAAAGGCCTATTACGATTAAAATAAAAGCAATATTCATATGAAGAAAATAATAAAATTAAATGATGTGTAACTGGATTATTATGGTTAATGTACATCTTTTATCTTGAAAAATTAATTTTTTTTTTATCAAACTCTAGTGGGCTTGTTTATAAATTTTTAAAATATCAATTAAATTCTTGAAAAATTTAAGTGCATTACGAAGAAAAGAGTAGGAAGATTCGAAAAAATAATTTAATCTTTTATTCAGACGTAAAATATTTACCTAGCATTGTTTATTCAACAGTAGAAATGTTAATTTTCGCGTCTTGACTTTTAAAACTAGCTACACTATTTAATTAAAAACTGCTTCCACTGGTACTTGCTGTTTTATCATTTTTTTTTTGTTTTGTTTTTGCATAGCGACTTTAATTAAACTAACCCATTCTAAGGTGAAAAAAATGACTTTCCAGAGCACTTGGCAGCATAATTTTCATTATAACTTAAATTTTCAACAAAACTTCACGGCACTCTGATGCTCTCGAAAATTAATACACAGTTTGCAACGCTTAGTCAACTTTTGCGCAAGCACCGGGAGAAAAAGAGATAAAACTGTGGGTCTACAAGTTGCCGTCGCGGAAGGCCAAAAGGAGCGTGGGGAAAACACTCTCGAAGGGACGAGATAAATTGAAAGAGCTCTCAAAGTCGTCAACTCTCATCTCCTCCATCTCCCATTGTTTCCGCCTCCTCCGTCTTTCGCTCATACGCCGTTGCCTTTTGTCGTTCCACTCGTCCGCCCCACCCCCTTCGCCCCTTCGCCGCCGCATTTTATTTATTCACCTCGTTTCGATTTCTGTTTTCCGCTTTATGAATACTAGACGAACTGACCATATTTTCTTTCCTCGTCGCTCTCCGCCAGGCGATATGAACCACTTCCTCCAGTGTGTTTTAGTTCACCTGCGGGTTGGGGGGGGGGGGCTACTTTCGTTTATCTTGGTACTTGGGAACTTCGACCACGGCTTTCCTTTTTTTTTTTATTGGGATAGTCAAAGTTTTCGAACAATATCCTTTATTTTCTTTTTTAATGCAACGGAAAGATTAATCCTCGGCTGCGGTTTCTTAGAATGACTTTCGAACGAAAAAGCACCTGGGCTATTTGCTTAAGGTAGCTCTTTATCAGTACTAGCGCTATTTCTCTCGCATATGTATACGCTTCTCTATCCTACTCGCAGCGCGAGACCAAAACCACGTAACTTTATATTAAATAAATAAAAAACGGTACGGATAAGGACTCCTTCTTTATGATATTTTAATTTCTGTAAATATTTCGAATATCATGTTAGTTTTTTGTAGAAATTAAATGTTTAATTTTGTCACTATCATTAAAAATATCACTCTAGCGACAGCCCAGCCTTCATTTACACAAAATGAGCGATGAGGCTCACCAGATTTTAACCAACTATAAAGGATAAAAAAATTAAGCTACAGCTTTAATTTCAAGCAATTTAAATGTCAAATGCTTTTGGTAAAGAACTACCTTAAATAATTCATTAAAAAGCACGAAGCTTTTAGAGCTAGAAAGTCGAGTTCTGCTTGGGGTAAAAAAAAAGATGAAAATTGCAAGTGTGCAGTGTGAGGAGGGAGAGGAGGAGCAGGCAGTTCCCTCGTAAATCCCGCAATCACGTATTCGATTACTCGCGATCGCTCTTCGCGGGCACTTAAAAAAGAAACGCGACGAAGTGCAATTTTCCTGGAAACTTGTGGGCGCGCGTTCCCACGCGGCGAATCAGCGCTGATGCGTATGCCGGGTGCTGTAAAGCCATCGCGCCCCGAGCCAAGAACAACCCATTCCCGCCGCGCCGGGTAATTCCGAAAACGACTTACTTTTTCTCTTTTGGAAAGTTTCGAACGACCGAGCTCCCGAATTTAACGAATTTTAGGCTGGAATTCGACGATGGAGCGTATTTTAGATAGTCATTCGACTTGAATTACTGCCTTCGAGTTGAATCTATTAAAGAATATTAGCAATTATTTAAAAGAAGTGGATTTCATGCTTTTGTACACTGAACAAAAATTTGGTAATTTTAAGTAAATATTTATTTCAATAGTACTTGTTAAATATTTTTTTAAAACTGAATGAATTTATTTGTTTTTAAGAACCGACAGAGGCTCTATATAAAGTTTATAATCCAAAATAATGAATACGTGCTTTGAATTTTTTTCAAATGAAGCCGAATACAGTTAATACAAGATTTTAAAAAAGAGATGTACGGGGAATGTGCATTTCTGGAAATTGCTTGAAAATTATGAAATTAAAAAATGTTCATTTGTTCAAAAGTTTATATTTGAAAATTCATAGAAGGACATACTAATTCGACATAAATTATTTTACGTGAATTTAAACCAGCAAAGATTTTTTAATTCGATAAGTCTCAAATTGTAGCATTTTATAATGCACTTTGTTTTGATTATTTTATACCTGCACTCGTAAGACTTATTAGTACCCAAGTAATTAAAAAAGACGTGTTCATTATTTTTCACCAAAAAATATAATCACTTTATACACAGTCTGGGCAAATTCTACTTCTAAAAGCATCTATAATAAAAAAAAATCCGTTCAGGCAAAATTGCAGCATTCGTCCCAATCTTAGTCCTAATTATTTCTCCCTTCCCTGCAGTTTTCTAAATAATTGAAGCTACCCGCAAGCGCTTATTAATATTTCTCACTCTCATTTCTGACATCTTGACCCTCATCCGCACTTGCCTCATTGGGTTGCAAATCGAGGCCGTTCACTTCTGCGCGGTGTCCCTCGACTCTTGTCGGCATCGTAACGAATCGCAGTGAGAAAGCAGGCTCTTGGAAGGGAGGAGAGGGAGAAAGAAGGGCCCCGTGCGCAGCTCGCTCATGAGTTATTCATCCACGCCAGCACGAAATCGCACTCGCCTTTGAGGCGCGCGGGGCGACGGGAATCGACGCGAAATCCGTCGAAAATCTACGGCGCGCGAAGACACTGCACTATTCATGCGGCTCGCTCGTGATTTATTCGCCGCCGCAAAATGTAAGCTGGTACATTGTGCTCGGTTTGCACCTTTTTTTTGCTTTGGCCTTTCCGCTCATCGACGCGTGGGAAAGCTACTTCTGGAAAATTCAGACCGTTCGAATTAAAAGCGTCGCAGCTTAAGCACTTTTCGACTCATGTGCCGCACAAACGTATTTAATAGAAAAATGTGTCAAGAATTATTTTTTCACCACACGCTCGCCGAAAGTCCAATTTCCCTCCCGGCGCCCCATCGGGAGTTTGTACTTTCGGCTCGC
>JAWWEN010046637.1:0-11981 GCA_035582955.1 Sycophila texana
AATAATAATAGGTACCATAATTCTGGTAAAATTAACTATATTCCGGTTTACTAGGGTGTATAGTTAAATTTACTTTTCACTTTTTTCTCAGTGTACTATAAGAACATTACTATAACTTCCTACTTCTTTGCTCTATCGACTGTAGAAACTGTTACTAAAAGAATAATAACAGACACCTTAAATCTAGTAACAATTACTACATTCACGTTTGCTAGGGTGTGTAGTAAGATCAACGTCAGACTTTTATCTCAGCGCAGTCGCGCGTCCGCCGGTGGGAGCCTTGAGAAGCATTACTCACCGGGCGGATGGTGTGAAACTTGTTCGGCGACGAACGATAATTGGTTTTCGTTGCACCAAGGCACCGGGCCGTCCTCGACCAGCTGACCGACGCCCGGCTCCTTCTCGTTCGACGGCAGGTCCCAGAAGCAGCGGAACACCTCGCCGAGGACCGGGTTGTACGGCTTCTTCGCCACGAAGGACTTGCGGCCCGCGTGGAAGCTGCACATGTACCACTTAACCACTTGCACCATGCGGTCCCTAGGCGTCGTCATGTCGGCGATGCTGTTGAAAGAAAGGATCATGTTTTAGTTGTTTTAGTTATTTTTGTTTTTTCGTTTTCTCATTATACTCTGTTTTAGTGCTTTTCTTTTTTTTCTCTTTTTTTTTCTTTTTCTTTTCGTCGGTAGCGAGCGTAGGCTACAGCCGCAGGAAAATTTATCCGAGTTAAGGAAGGAGGGTATATGCGGATCATTTATTACCGCGTCTCTTGTGACCTGATTCTTAAAGCAAAGTTGCTTTTAAAGTGCAGTAGCTTTTTTAACTCGCGACTCTGCGTATTATGCCCGTCACGTAATGCTAAGTTGGAGGAGCGAAGGAATGCCCGACATTTTTCGCGGCGAACGTTGAATTTCGCGTTTTTTTTTTCGCGAGACGGTTTTTCATGGACGGCGTGAGTTTATGAATTTGCAAAGGCCGGTATATTGTGCAGCTTTTCTCGTGGATTTTGAGAAATAAAGTATATAAATGTTTGGATTTGATGTAGATCTAAGGAACGATATTTTTGTTCGGATGATTAAATGGGCTAATAATAATAACTTGACAATTAATGGAAAATAATAATCGATTGACGGATAACAAAAAGTTACACTATTTTTATAAGATGACTTATTAAATTACCTTCGAAAAGAAAAAAAAAAGTTTTGAATTCTGTAGGAGAATTTTATATCTAATATTGAATAATTAGGTTGAAGCTAATTTGCAATTACATCCCTTTAATTAAGATTTTAAAATATTTTCTATATTTATATATATATGAATATCTTTGACTAAATAATCTGCTAGTCATTCATTTTTAAGCGAATTTTTACTTTTACGTAAGAGAATACTGCCCATTTACATAATATCAAACGAATAAATAAATAAATGAATACATCAAATTAAAGGAATAATATTTTCTTATGACAGTTTTCCATTCGAGCGCTAAACGCTCTAATAACAACTTGATAATGGAAAATAATAATTCGTTTCAAAAGTGGACAGCTTTAATGCTTTTATAAGCGACGCGCAGTCGAAGTGGTTTGCCACAGTCCTGTCACTTATAAGTGTACATTTATCCAAGCAAATGCACTACATTGTAACTCAATTAACGTTTCATTGGTCAAGTGCCGAAATATTTTTGAAGCGTTTTCTATAATATCGTTATATCGTTCTATATATCGTTTCTTGAATTGTTTACTATTGTGACTTCCGAAAAGTTTTATCGTAAATTTATTTTTCATTGTTTATTTTACGAATGACGCAGGACTATCGTGATTTTATTTCAACGACAATAAAACACGAAAGACTTTTTAAAAAGACGCAGTGCATCGATCTACAGCAGGCAGGTGTCAAAAAAGGTTCGTCTGCGTGACTTTAAAGCCAGCGTCTATTATTTATGGAACTCGTGTAGGACGTTTATTACGAGCTTTTGTTTTACCAAATAAAATTTTGATCACGCCAGAAACGAGTAAAACTAATTAATACATCGGGGTCGGAGAAATATTACTGAAAAAAATACGATTACGATTAAATTCAATGTTTTACGTTTTACAAAAACACAACGTGTAAACTTTACTATAGCATTAACTATTTAGTAATTTTTTTTATAGAATATTAAGCAACATTTCATGAATATTCAGTTATATTTTATGGGTTAAATATGAATAAGTCTTTAAATGGTAGTCAATGAGCAAACTACCTTAACATTTACTGTACTTCTAGTAAAAATTACTAAAAATTAAAACCATTAAAAAAACAAACATGTGCACGGTGAGACAAAAATATTTTAGTAATTTTTACATATGAATTCAGTAAATTGGTTACAGACTATAAATCTTAAAAATGTTACTAAACTGTTTAGTAATTTTTAAAAGACTATTAAGCAACATTTGATAAATATTCAGATAGATTTCATGGGTAACATGAATAAGCCTTTAAATGACAAGTCTTTCACCAAAGTACCTTAAAATTTACTGAACTCTTAGTAAAAACTTAATAAAACTTAGTAAAATTTACATTGAACTCTTACAATTAGTAAAAATTAATAAAACGATTCTTTCAGTGCATAATACACCGAATGCAATTTATAAGTCGCTGCAGTTGCATATACCTTACGAACTGGTCCGGATGAGCGAAGTAGTCCGCGTACATCTCCAGTAGAGATCTGCGCTCCAAGATAAAAGTCGGCAGAGCGACTTTCGTCAGGTCCATGCCAATCTTCACTTGGGAGAGCAGATGCGTCACTACCGATCCATGAGTCTCCATGGAATCCACTAAAAAGACATTTTATTATTTATTTATTTATTTTTTTTTTTTTCATTCATTCACAGTGCAATCCGCTGAAACGACGAAATAAATAATCTCCATCAAACTTACTTTCGCCGTCGCTCTCTTCCTCGTACAGTGCTGAAACGAAAATCAAAATGCCACATTAATATACACATTGTATTAACCTAACGGCAGTGAAACAAAAGCCGCTATCGTCCATATTATAAGACACTATCTCGAACGCTTCGTTATCGTCGGACGAACTTAAAAATATTAATAATTATAACAATGACCGGGGCTATTCACACCAAAAATCTACGTATTTACATACGTGAATATAAGCATTTTACAATAACAAAAAAAAAAAAAAAAAATATCCATGTTATGTAAGGCTTATACACACGTAAATATACTTAAATCCACGTATTTATATATCTACGTGAATTTTTAGTGCGAATAGTCACTCCGTATAATAATATTAATAAATAATAAACGCACACTGTAAAGCTGAAAATGTGAAATTCACTTGAAAAATGTGAATAGTGACATTTGGGTATGTGAAAAAGTCGTACTCCCATATTGAATAAGTGGACGACTTTTCACATACTTAATGTCATTTCATTCACAATTTTCAAGTGAATTTCACATTTTTTAGATTTAGAGAGAGTATAAAAATTAAACTGTAGAATCACCTTCTCTGGACGGCATATTTTTCGCATCTACTATTATAAACAGCGCACGCGATTTAAACTTTATATTTATTTATAATAAACATAAAATATATATATATCAACGGGAGTCCGCGGGTATAGGTGTACAGACTAGACAACAAGCGACTGTTTCGCTCAGGTAAACAAGAGAAACTACAGTCCGTGGTACCTACACACCTATCCCCACGTCGCGCTTCAATTGTACACTCGGCTCGAGTTGATTCTCGAAGAACAATTTAAAAATTTGCAACGTCGCATATAAAAATTTTAATTTTTTTATGTAATTTTAAAATTTTAAAATTGTTCTTCGAGAATCAACTCGAGCCGAGTGTATACCCATACTAATAGTAGATTCTGGTGGAATTTTTTGAAAAAATGCAACGTTGCTTGAAAATCAGCAAATGCTAGAGAAGGATAGCAAAACTGTGCATGATGATTGTTTACTCTAGAAAATACATCCAGTGAAATTCACTGATTTATCAGTGACGATCAGGTCATTTCCTGTAAATGTCCCGATCCTCGCTGATAAATCAGTGAATTTCACTGGTAAATCAGCGAATTTCACTGGAAGGAATTTGGAGAGTATAGCACCTAGAAATTTTCAAGCAACGTTGTATTTTCTCAAAAAAACGCCACCAGTATGAGCTACACTGAGAAAAAAAATTTAGTTTGCTCAACGATTTGCGATGTTAAATGCTTCCAACAGAAGTTGTTATTTTTACAACGACATATTTGATTTGACGGAGGGTATCGTTAAGATAACAAAAGATTCTGTCAAAATAAGCTCTACACTGAGAAAAAATTCTAGTAAAAATTACTATCCTGTCTAGAAAAGTGGCCACAGACTGTCATGTTGTGGAAAAAATAACCATCTTGTATCGTAAAGTTTAGTAGAATTATTGGAAACTTTACCATAATTTTAGTAAAATGTATAAAATTTTCTGGAAGAATGGTAATTTTTCCACTACATTACAGTCTGTGACTACTTATAGTAATTTATTACTTGATAGTAATTTATACTTGATAGTAATTTTTACTAAAATTTTTTCTCAGTGTACGTTTTTAAATTAACAGTGTAATTATCAGATTAACAATGGAATAAATTGTTACTCTATAAAGTTGAATTTTTTTAGTGAACAGATTTACCACTGACCATCAATTAGTAAAATTAGTAAAATTCACTATCAATCAGTAGAATTTCACCAATTGAAATAGTAAAAAAAAAAAACTGTTCTACTTAGCACTAGTGGAAATTAACAATTAATTATTCACTATTTCAAATAGTACAGACTCCCACTAATTCATAGTGGAGCACTTTGCACTATTCAAATCAGTGCATAGTCACTATGAATCAGTGCTTTTTCACTAATTCAACTATTTTAGAGAGTAAATCAACAGCTTTCTCCCGTCGGAAGTACTTAACAACGCGAATCATTAATCCAACTAAATTTTTTCCCCCAGTGTAAGCATCACCAGGTGTGTAACACCCCGCGCGAAGCTCCGTATATACGCGTATAATATATTGCGCATCGCGGGCCTCGGCGAATTAAAGCGACGGGGCCGCCTATAAATAGCCCGCGCCGCCCGGGGCGGTCCCGTCGAATCCTTGAAGGGGACTCACAGTTGACGTTGGCGCCGAGCATTGTGCCTGTGAGCCCGGGGCCAGCGGGTATCCATCACTGGGTCGGTGGTGTGTGCGGGGGTGGGGGCGGGGAGATGGATTTTGCTCCTCGCTCCCGGCGGCTGCCTCCCGGGTGGCTACCCCGCGGACGCGCGCCTCGGGCACGGCATGACGCGACGGCCTCCGGTGTATAGTATGGGGAGGTGGTGGCGATGGGACGCGCGCGCGCGACGCTGCGATCGATGCGAGCCGCCGACCGGACCAGGACGGACTGGCCGCGCGCGGCCCCCGCGACCATCTCGAAGTGGGTCGGCGCGAGGCGCGCCGCCTGCCCTGCTCCGCGAGCGGCCGACGATCGATTCGCCGCGGGCGATGGTAACGACGACCGTGACTGTTGCCTTGAGTCGATAATTCTTTTCTTTTCTTTTTTTTTATCTTGATTTAGTTATTTACTTTTTTTTTAATTTTGTTTTTTGTTATTGTTCCTTGAGTCTTCTCTTTCTGGCTGCGGTGGTTCGAGAGGCGAACTTTTGAGAGAATTTCTGGGAGGAGTGTTTCGAGAGCGAACTGGCCGACTGGCCCTTTAAATATGATTAAGTGAAATAATACTTCGAATGAGTGAATATGATACGCGTATTCTACATGATAAGTCTTACTGCACGTGACACTGAAATTAGCAGCTAATTCGATGGCAGCTGATTCGAAAGTACAGTGGTTTTCATGATGAAATCATCGATATTCCTTCAAAAAATTTGTTTGCAGATACTTTTACGATGTATAAAGCAGCCCTAAAAGTTACTAAGCCCTAGGCAATTTACGTGGTTTTTTTTGCCGAATTTGGTTTTAAGATTTAAATTTAAAGATCCTCTGGAAATTGCGTTTATCTTTTTAATTTGGTAGTGTGGTTTGAAGAGAGCATTTGAGAAAAAATCATAGAAAATGTCGTAACAAAATGGTTTAAAAAATATAATAAAATTGATAAAGATTTTTGGCATGAGTATGGAATTTTGTTATAAACTTAATTTTGTACATTTAATTACCGACATGTGTATCTGAGATCATTGCATTGAACTACTCTTAACTAATGTGAAATTTTTCTAATTAATTAAGAAACAAAAATTGTGCACTCAAGCACTTTGTTTTTAATTAAAATATTTGTTAATGATTTAGAGAGTATAGTTGTCATGTACATTTTATTAATTGCATAATTTATTAGGCATTTTAATGAAATTAAAACGTATTTAAAACGTGATATCTCAGTAATACTTACTATGCCACGGCTGACTTGCCTATTTGCCCGCGTTTAATTTACATGCATGTTCTAAATGCACTAAATTTGAATTTAAGTCGAACTAAATTTACCGATTTCGGTTGTACATATATTGACATAGTTTGAAAGTCTCGCAGTACTATTGTCATCAAATACATTTTTTTCATTGAAAATATAAAAAAGTATGTTAAAGATTAAACTTCATCGGTGTTTACTCAAATTCTTTATCTTTTCCTTCCTTATCTTTTTCGATATTAATTATTCTTTCACGTCGTTTTTCATTTAATTATTTACACAATTGACTAGCTAACATACAATAATTACCATACCTAAATTATTTCATTACTTCATTTTAACATAATCTTAAGCTTTGTCTTGAAAACTTATTCAATTCTAAAAGTTTATCGTATTAAAATTTTAAAGAATTTTTTATGCGCTTCCATCCTACCTACAGTGCACTTTGTTCTCGCGACTAAAACGATGACAGTCTTATAATAAGAAACGCAACTGTGCGTACAGCTGTAACGTGCCGAGATAAAAATAAAAAAGAGAATTACCGTCATAATCTATCGATCCGTCGTGCTTAATGGGCGGAGCGGCCGGTGTCTTGGCCGCAGGACGACTGTCCGTGGTGTTGCTCTCAATCACGGTTGACGTTCTCTCAACCTCGCGTCTCTTCCTAAAAATTTTAATCAGCGGCGTGTAAGAAGCAGTACCTCCAAGATAACGTTAACGAGCACTTAAAGTTTTAAAGCCTGACAATTTCTTCGCCGTTTCATTAACTTTTTACACATGAATTATTTTCTTCCCTATAAAAATACTTTTCCTTTCGGATAACTCTATTTTTATAAAATTTATTTTAACCGTCGTGCAATTGCGTAAAGAGAGGCGAGTCACGTACGTGGTTGATTGCGACGGGGTCGGAGAGATTTCATCGGCAGCATCGTAGTAATCCTCATCCTCGTCCGAAGAGGAATATGAATATTCTGGTACAGGAAGACTTCTGGTCGCCACTAAAAACAACGACAAAACATAATAAATAACGGGCTTTGAACATTATTGATTTTGATACATTTTTTTCACGTTTGAAGTTTGTAAATTAATGAAAACAAATGAAATACGAAAAAATACGTCACTGTGCAAAAAACGCTATACAATGAAAAAAAATTCTTTGATACTGTTTTTTAAATATTTTATCACATTACGTTAAGTGGCTAGAATGCAAATTTTAATAAAGCCATAAAAAATTAAGTTATGCATTCGCAATTTCAATAGAAATCAAATTCTAAGATTTTCTAAGTGACAAGCAAACAGAGCGGTGTCCAAATGAATGGAACGGTCTATACAATATCGCGCGGCATTAAAAAAAAAAAAAAAAAAAAGAAGTGTGTGTTTACTGTTTCAATCATAAGGAACTTTGATTATCATATTTAAACATAATAAATTGAGCGAGTGTCACCGTCGTTAAGTTATTGATGCGCTATTGACAAAAAAGCAATGTACTTATGCAATTTTAAACGATATATTCCGAACGGACCATTTGCATTGTTAACTCGCGGCTCGGTACATTCGGAGCCCAATTCGATACCAGTCTGGACTGCCGGATCAGGCTCCCTCGGTGGAACTAAAAAAATTTGAAAAAATTTGCTTCAGAAAAGTTTTAATCGAGGATATGCGTAAGATAAAATATTGTAAAATTTAACAAACCATGTTTCAATGGCGGTGTAACATTTATTGGTTCGGTTGGCCCCTGGTAAATACCATTAACTGGAATGGCAGTATTCTGAAAATCGATTAAAAAGAATTTTTTAGTCAATGTTTTACACTATTTTGCATTCATCATATCAGATATGCCGTATTAATAATTTCAAGCATTAGGGAAAATTCAATTAGTAAAGCATCATAATTTCGAGAAAATGGATCATTAAAAAAATATAACAAACTTTCTTGTCAAGTGAACAAGCAAGTAAAGGTTTTACTTGTTTCAAATATTTTTCTTTTTTCTTTTTTTTTTTTTTGCTAAAACAGTTTATGATGGATTTTTTTTCTTTTTAAATTTGAGTTTTCTCGGTTTTTATTGTAACTCTATATAATAATTGACTAAAACTAGATTGACGTATATACTTATTTTGAGCAATGTAAGCAATTTCGTATTAGTATAAAAATAGTGTAGTAGTTTCTTTAAAAAAATACTGGGGATCGATTTTTAATTTTCTCAACCAAAGCTGATGACATGCGCTAGATGAAATTGCAATAAAAAAAAAATGAAAGATAAAACCAATGAATGACTGACAGAATTTTGACTACGCAGTCTCGCCAAATCTACATTCTAAAGCAGGAATTTTAATTTTAACGGAAGAAAAATAAAGCGAAAGTTTTAACACAAGCGTAAATTTAAGCGTTGCACTTTACTATTTTTACATTAATTCTTATTGAAAATATGTTAAGTGGTACGTAATAAAAAACATGTAAATAGTAAAACTAGAAAATCATCGTAAGAGATTATCATCGAAACGAATTAAATTTGCAGTTCATATATTTAACCTTTTACAAATAATTAATACTCCAAGCTATATTTAATATTGATTTTTTTTTTTTTTTTTTTAAATTGTGAAAACAAAATTACTATTGTGCGCTTGCGTTAGATTACTGCTTATATTCGAGACGTCAAACGACCTTCGCTAGAACAAAGTTACTTTTCACTCTATCAGCTGATTACTGCATTATCCTCAAATCTTCCGAATAATAAAAAAAATCTATTTCCCAGTAATAGATTCTTCCAGGGCATGGACCAGTTGAACAGCTGTGCGCTCAAAATTCGCTCAGTGAAGAACAAAAAAATAAAAAAGGGACCCGTGTAAAAAGTTAGTTAGTCTAGAAGAATAGCCTGGCCATTAAAGTTTAAGAAAAGTGTGGCTATTGAGAATATCCCGTACTTTATGCCAGACTTGATAAAACTTGATTAAAGTATAACAAAAAGGCTCTATTTGCTAGACTTTTTGCCGAACTTTCTTTAGCTAGACTCAATCGAGGAAAAAGTAATTTGGCAAAAAGTCCTTTTATCCAGACCTAATAAAGGAAGCAAAGTCAATGTTAAAAATGCGACAAAAAGCCTAGAAAATAGAGTCTTCTTCCTACACTTTCCCCCAGATTATCATTAAACTTTATCAAGTCTGATCTAAAGTACGTGATAGTCTCCAGAGCCAGACTTTTCCCAAAATAAATGTTTTTACCCAGTAGGGAAAACCAGAAGAAAGAAAATAGATAAAAAAGAAAGAGCGATACAAAAAGAAAGAAGAAATAGATAGAGTAAAAAAAAGGGGGCAAAATAAAATAAAAATTCCCGTGATTACTCGATAAGTGGCATGTGTATTGTGCACACATGCCTTGGCAATTTGAAGCTGGACGATCGCGTGCTTGACGGAGTTCAGCATGGTCGTCGCCTGCATGAGTATCTCGGCGTACCGCTGCTTCTTCTCCTCGTTCTCCACGCCCAGTTCCTTCTCCTTCTGCTCGATCAGCTTGATCTGGTCGATGAGTAGCTGCAGGTAAGCGTCGGCCTCCGCGACCTTCCGGTCGAAGTCCTGCTTCGGCGGCGGCTTGCGCGGATCCCACCGCTGAAAAAAAAAGATCGACAATTATTACTTATTCTCATGGCGTTTTCTGTCTATTAAAATTAAATTAGGGAGATGCATGGAAATGTATTGCCAATCCTTTCTTAAAAGTCCTCTCTTTTAAAAAAAAAGTGATGGCAGGATGTTGCGGAGCATTTTAAAACAGGCGATTTGATTGGTGCACGGGCATATCCAGTTAAATGGCGCCAAATTTAAAAATTTAAGCTCAAAAATGCGATTTTAAAAAAGTTGACTAGAACCCGCAAAGTTTTACTAGTTTTTAACGACTTAGAGGGTTCTCATTACTTGAATTTTAGATGACACTTGTTGGTAATAAAAGTCAGTCTGATTTCAAAAATTAATCGTGAATCATATAGATTATACGAAGCTAAAATTATAAATCGAGTTTAGTCGTTATTGGAATTATGCGAAAAACAATGAACGAAGCAAATTTTCGAAGTTAAGTAGCTGATTTTTCAAATGGATTTTTGTCAACAAAACCATGTTTAGCAAAACTTCGCACTCGTTTTCACATAATGCATCTCTTTATACTTTTCACACTGATGTCGAATACACATAGCCAAGATTAATGAATAATAAAAATTGTAAATTTTCTATCTTGACTAATTACGTAGTGCGAATACCAGTAGCAACTTTCACAGTCTTCCTTAATAACAAAAAAATTATAAAAAAAAAGTATTAAGCATTAAAGTAAAGCAAACACCTCCAGAGCCTGCTAAGCTTGTGGTACAATTCGTATGGTACCCTAACTTTATCACGTTTTGGAAAAGTTTACTTTTCTCTAGTGCTCCAAAAATGGAGAAATGGGTCTTTTTTGGTAAGTGCTTCTCTTCGTTAAAGGCGACGATATGAAGAATCAATAGCGATTGACAAACTTTATTAAAGGGCATAAAACTTTAAACTAGGACTTCGAATCTCCGCCCATGAATTAGAATAGAAAAATCGTTGCATAATCCGACTTTTCTCAGCTGTATTTTACATAAATTTTTCTCACCAAACACGCGGACGTCGGTTTTCGCTTAATAACTGCGCGTCGTTTTTACATTACAAATACGTTTTTTTTTTCGTGCGATTGTTTAGAGATCGCTTAGTTTATTCAATGAATACTCATTTCCTCGGCTCGTTTTACGCGACAGTGCGGGGAGGAAAAATACATGCGCTCACGACCGTATGCCGTAATTTTCGAGTGTAGACGTAAAGTAGTTAGCCGCAGTGGCGAACTATTTCAATACTCCGCGTCGTCACATACGAAAACTTGACCTTGTGACAACGACTGCGCATGTATGTAATTAAGGGGAAATTTAAAATGTTAATCGTCGAAAAGACCGTATTGTATTCCAAGATGCCAATACAACGTTAATATATGAAAAAACAAATTATTTTCCGATATATAGTAATCCTTTTTTTTTTTGCTGGTTTCGAAGATTTAACCCTCTTGCACAATAAGGAATTATGAAACTGAGAAAAACAGTGGAAGTAATCTATGCTATAATTGCATAGTAAATCTTAGTATTTTTGTCGATACCATATTTTTGATTATACTAAACAATAATCTGGTAATATATACTATTTGCAAGTCGTTTCATTGTATAGTTAAAGTTATTGTATTCTGTTTTTTAAGATAATATAAAATCTGTTTGTATTCTATAGTACTTTGATAGTAACAGTAACTAAATATTTTTTGAGTGTATCTATAATAAGTATTTAAAGATTATGAAATTTTGTTTATATAAAAACAAAACTATAGTAGTACAGTAGTAATAGTTTACTGTAGTAGTATTAAATATTATCTTCTTTTTTTCTACACTAGATCAGGGGCGCGCTTCGCGCGCGGAGATTCGGTTTAGAGGTTATCGCATAAGCAATCCCTTATCCCTTATATTAAAATGCATTGCGATATGATCGAATTGAAGAGTCTTAAATTATCGAATTTATCGAAT
>JAWWEN010046678.1:0-11974 GCA_035582955.1 Sycophila texana
TCTTCAATTTCGATAATGCGATAATTCGACTTCATTCAATTCGATCATAATCGCAATGCATTTTAATATAAGGGATCGATTTGCAGCAATAACTAACTGGTGAGTTGTTATTTATAAATTAGAAATAAATCCGATGTGGTCGGTCGTAACTTGAAAATGGCAATTAATTCGTATCGGATGATAAAAAAAAAGTTAATATTTTCTTCACGAATAGAAATCTCATCTTACTAAATGCTGCGCTCAAAGACGATGAATGAAAACGATCACCTTTAGTGTATCGAGGATTTTATCCTGGCGACCCTAACGCTTCTACATAGCCAAGCGTATCTCGTTACTATAAGGATTACGCAAGCGCCAAAGGCAATAAAATCATCTGAAGACCGTTCACTCATTTACTTTTTTTCCAGCTCACCTTTTCTACCTCATTGTTGATTTCCTGTATACCTTTTCTTTCTTTCGTTTGCCTTTTTTGTCTCCTTTTTTCAATATGCAATAGTGAAAAATCACGACGGTATACGCAGTAAAGACTAATGATAAACAAATAAAGCTACCCCAATTAAAGTAATTGTAATTGGAAAGGTTTTGCCGCGAGATTACCCAACTATTACGTTTACATAATAATTAGCAATTATTCATCAGACACTTCCTTCGAAAGAGTGCATTAAATTCTTGCGTCTTGTAATTACTCAGCCATTAACGTTAATTTTAACTTCGTGATACCACGACGTGTAATGCGCCATCACTCGAGCTTCTTTCTTATAAATCTCTAATCGTTGAATGACGCTATGAGAAGCTTTATACGTGCGTCGCAGATCACAAAAATTCCCTTCTACAGCATTTAATAATATTAATCGATCATTTGAAAGCATCGCGTCACTGGTGGAAAATTAACCGAAAATTAAGCAAAAATCAGAATATGATTAATTTTCTGGCGAATGATCATCAACTTATAGTAAAAATTCTTATAAAAACTTGCTTACTGGTGACAGTTTCTTATCGAAATGCGATCAATTTTCTAGTCGAAATGACGAATCATACAAAAATATTTTTTTAATGAAAGGATGATAAAACAAAGGAAAAATATGTAAAAGTATGTCATGTACCTTTAATATAAAATAATCCAGCTGGGAAATTCAACAAATTCAGCAGAATGAATTTTAGCTGAATTCAATAGCAAATATCTAATAATAACTGAAAATATTATAAAAAGGGAAGATGAATTAAAATTTAAATAGATTTCCCATCTACCTTGATTTTTTTATCTGATATCAGCAATACGAACCGAGAAGTAGGGAATTACTTCCACAGCACGTGTTGATCAATTTTTACTGTATAGTTGATAAAACTTGTCAACTTGCCATAAAAAATGAATAAAACATGAGAATTAGTGAACCTTCCAGAAAAGATGGTTAATTTTCTACACACCATAAGGATACGAAGCATATTATAAATCCAATCATACTCAGCTATATATAAATACTCAGATCGGCATATCCATCAATGAAAGGAACTCCACAAAAAAAAATAAATAAAATAAATAAAAGCAGGCAAAGAAAATCCAGCATACATTACAACATAATTAATGTGCGCCGCGCGTTGCCAGGCACGCGCTACAGACGAGCCCCCAGCAGCACCCACGTCCTTCCAATCAATGAATTTTCGCGAGGCAAACTCCTCTCCCTTCTCCGCAGAGTCTCTCTCCCGCTCTACGAGGTTACGTGCCGAGAGGCGCGAGGCGAGCCCGCGCGCGCGCTTCCTGATTTACACGCTTTTGCGAAAGAGGCGCGCGTCGAGATGCACTCCACTCTGGCCCGGTCCATCCTCCTTTATTTCTCCCTCCGGGGGGGCTCCGCGCATTCCGCGATAACGGCCCAGACGCGTTCGACTCGCGCATAACTTTTCGCGCGACTTCGCTCGCGCAGCCTCGCTTTGATAAGCTCATCCATTGTATTGGGTAATATTAGAAAGTTCGGCTTGTGTATTGGAGATCGCGCTCTCGGCCGTAGCGCTTTTATTGATTATGTCTCGCGCGATTATAAATCACGGCGGATGAATGTAAAATCCTATTTTTTCTTCTCCGCATCCTCTTGATGCGGCGGCCGCCAATCGTTTATCACATTGGACTCGCGAGCGCGACGATCGATGCTATTCAAAATCAACGATTAATTTTTTTTTCTCTTTTCTTTTCTCTTTTAATTTTTTCATCCGCCTTCATTAGCAGTGTTATCGACTGTCAAGCTTGTGCTCAGTGGCCTCCTCCACTTGTCTTTGTTGAAACAATGGTGCTGATGTGTGTATATATATGTATGCTCCTTATGATGGTCGTATTGAAGGTAATCCTTGTTATTCCTCCGAGAAGACGATCGGCCAACGCGCGAAAATGGCGAAAGAAGTTATATGCCGCGCGGGGCTGCCTTATAAATGGTACATACAATAGTGACACGTGCCAGTCGCGTCCCAGTCAATTAGACGGGCGAAACATTGTGTTGTTGCTGTTGCCGTGCACGGGCGAACTCATCATCCACGGTGACCGTTTATAGTTGCGAAACGCGCCGGTCGCGCTCCACAAGCCCGTGGAAATATCCAGTTTAGTTGTAACGAACAAAACTTGTCGGAATGTTATAATTTTTCGATTAAACATTGCAAGCACATTTTCCCCTTCGCTAAAAAAAAAACACACACACACACCTTCTCGAAAAATCCAGGAGTTGCTTTTTTACGGGCGGAAAAAAAAAAATTTATCTGGGACCGAGGGTATCCTCTTTATGACGGTCGATCACAAACTTCAAATTTAGAATGACTATAGGTATCTACATTTAAGGCTCAAAAGTACTCAACATTTTTATATACGAATCAAGCGAGCGACTAAATTTCTCTCTTAAATAAAAAATATAAATCATGAAATCATCATTATTTTCTCTTATTTATTTATATAAAATAATATTTTCTAACGAAAAACTCTCTAACAAAAATTATAGAAAATAAATCCAGAACCATATTTATTTCTTTAAGAAACTTGCTTAAGAATACTTCATATTAATTATAAAACTTAATCTTCATTTAATTAATCATTTCAACAAACAAAAATTCCTTCATTATTTAATTTAAAATGCAAAATTTCGAAACAAATTTTTGCATTTTGGCGCCATTATAGCTATGTGCGTTCCTAAATTTTCAGGCCATCACTTTTTTAAGATAGAAATCACATTTATACGTATTAAATACTATACAAGAAAGGCCATCACTTTTTTAAGATAAAACAGCACATTTCTCATGGATTCGGTTTGTTTACATTTCATCAATTATTTTTTAATTGATTCTCAATAAAAAAATCAGATTTTGTTCGTAACATCAGCTGCGAAGAAGGCGCGTGTGTTCTTTGTGGAAGTTGCAGATTCGCGCGACGGGGATTATCCTCGGCGATCGATAATCGCGGCCTTGGCGCCACGGCTCTCGCGGATATGGCTCCCTCCCGGTTTTTTTCGACAGATCCGAGATATGCAGGAGATGCGGAGCAAAAAACAAAAGACCGATTGTTTCCGCCCCGCCGCGCATTCGAGGGGGAGCGGAGCTCTAGATCGACCGATATGGAGGCGATCATCGATGGAAAATATATGCATTGATCTCCAGTGCTGAATGTACTCTCCGTGTGTTCCTTTTTCTGTTGCTCTTTGTTGCGCCGGGAAGAAAAAAATTTCTAAAGGATTTTAAGTATTTTGAATGAATATTGCATTGGAAATGTAAAAAGTACAAGTATATTTTTATTAGTAAAATCGTTAGCTATGAATTGAATAGAATAAAAAAAATGAAATGGTTATTTACTAAAAAAAAGTTAATTTACAAAAATAATTTGTATATAGTAAACAGAGATTAACAAAATTTACGATAGCTATATATAATTTTTTATTCTTCGCCTAAGTTTTATTGTAAAAAACGTGAGCAGTGAATAGGGGGAGCTCTATGCGGCATTATAAATTCAAACAGACGAAAAAAGAAAAAAATTTCGAGAATGGGCAAGGATTTCACGGAAGACTGCAATGCGTTAAGCTGCACTTATGACTTGAAAATGCGTAATGACGGAACAACTGAAAATTTACGAAACTGGAGGAATTATCGAGCTTTTCCAAGCCTCAGCTTTCCGTGTGCTGCAAATAATGAGCCATTAACATTCAGGCATATATTGAACATATACTTTCATATTTACAACAAGAAATTTTAAATATTTTTCAATTTATAAAATCGTCTGCAAGTTTGAATAAACTTTATTACGAAGTTTTTTTTTTAGAAAAAAAAAGATCCTTACCGTTCGAAAAACCTCTTGAAAAAAAATATTTATTTGCGCGAGTGAACAAACAAACGATAATGATCGGGGCTGCAAGTATACCTTCTTCCTTAAAAGAAAAAAATAAGAGGAAACGAGGGGGTAGAGGGAAAAAACGCAAAGACAAGAAGGAGAAAATTTAAAGTGCTCGGAGTGCACTTTTGTAGCGAGCCAATTACGACGAAGAAAAAAAGGCGAACATTCAATGCTGATCTGCACGCAATGAAAAGAAAGAAGAGGAGAGGGGCGGGGGCGAATCTCCACGGCGAGCTTTGCCCATTACTTAAAACAATCACTCGCAGCCGTTAAAAAGTTAGCCATTCGCGAAAAGTTTTCAGGCTCGCTGAGGAAAAAGAAGTTGCATTCTGTAATCTGCAAAATGCTCGGGCGCGATTCTCCCTTTGAGCCGGGGAGCTATAGGAAATCGAAAACAGTTGGCGCGTGCCTTCCCCCGTAATTCGAATCCAAGCGCTAATTGGAGAATCGAAGTGGCCCATTAGCGATCGCTAAGTTGAAAACTAAGCTAATCGGCTTTGTTTAAATTTCATTCGACTGCTTATTTATTTTCAGTGTTTAACAAATGTAACTTTTAAAGTACGGACAATTATATAGACACAATTAGTTAAGGAGATTCTACTTGTAATAGTTGAGAATTGAATGGAAAAATGCAGATTTGTAAATAAAAGTGTAATATAAAGCTGTAGTTAATTTTTTGAAAGGCTTAGCTCAGAAAGGAGAAAAAAATGTTATAGCAACCTCTGATTGCTGAATTACAATTAAATCTGCTAGGAATTAAGTCTAAATAGGAGATTCAATTTTATCTTTTTTTATCTTTACTTTATCTGTTACGCATCTGCAACCACGAAATTATTTAAAAAAAATAATAATAATAATAATAAAAAAACACGGTAAAGATAAAAAATGATCAAATTCTCATTTTATCAAGAAATGAATATACTATTACAATATAAAATTGGGATTATATTAACTATTATAATTTTTGTATACACAGTCCATTTTAGAGAAAAACAATTTTTAGGTGTATACCCCCCTTAATTAAACAATCAAAATATTCTAATTTAAGAAAAAAAAACTGTCTTGCAAAAATTATTATTTCATCGTATAAACCATCAATTAAAATTAACATTAGTAACGGTGGTAGTTCCCTATTCGGAATGACCATCATTACATTAGCTCATCGCAGTAAATGCAAAAAGTACTCGACCTTGTAAAATTGAGGCCAGTGCGAAAAAGAAACCATTTTGCAAGGTGTCGGCCATTCGCGCCTCGGCGCCGGGCGTAAAAATATATCAGTCGATTCATCCCGCGCGGCACAGTAGTACCCATTTTGTTCCAGCGCCGCGGAGGTATATACATAAAGCGCTTGCGCAGACAAACAATTTCAGAGGCAGCGAGGATAGACAAAGGTAAAAGGAAGAGCCAACGCGTTTCCCAATTTTCTTGCAATTCGTGTGCGGAGGCACTTCTCTCTCGTCCCCCCCCCCCCTACTCCTCCTCCACCCGCGCCTTCTGCGAGAGCCGCCAGAACGACTGGCCACTATCGCGTTCTTGATCGTCACGGAGCGCGGCGCCTGCCCCGAAAAAGTAGCTGCGGCGAAATTTCCGGCCTGCTCTCGCGGGGGGCTCGCCGTACAGCGGCGCCAGCGTGTGCAACCCGACCTTGAAATTGACAATTAATCATTGCTCGACATCGCACATCGCCGGCCGTAATATTGCGCATTTGCGCTCCGCGCACCGACAATGGCTCTATTGGCCAATCATCAACGAAAAGTTGAACCGGAGGGCCCTTACGGCGGACCTCATGCATAGCCAATTGGCCGCCGGAATCTATAAGCCGACATTGCATCTGTGGTCGATGCATAAATATCATTCTGCGATGTACACTCGGCTCGAGTTGATTCTCGAAGAACAATTTAAAAATTTGCAACGTCGCATGAAAATTTTGTTGCACAAATAGTTCCAACTATAGGCAATGTTGAAGACGCGAAACCAGCGCCACCTTTCAAACAATAAAATTTTCATGCGACGTTGCAAATTTTTAAATTGTTCTTCGAGAATCAACTCGAGCCGAGTGTACTCAGGCTACTTTAAAAAAATAAAGCATAATCTATTTCGGTTTAGAGTGCTCAGGAGGCGATTTTCTATGTTTTATTTTACTCTTATTATAAGTGTAAACACAGTTGTGTTTAGTGCGATTTAAAAATAAAAGCATAATCTATTTCGATTTAGAGTGCTCAGGAGGCGATTTTCTATGTTTTATTTTACTTTCATTATAAGTGTAAACACAGTCGTGTTTAGTGCGATTGAAAAAAAAAAATTAATCGGAAAGTATTTTTTCCCTTTTGCATGCTTATTAATCAATTTTTGAGTTTGATTTTTTCGGATCTACAGTGTTGCTTATTATTCGCTGCCAATTTGTATATGTAAATTTAATTTAAGGAGATAAAATTTTTACTTACATAGCAAAAGGAAGAAATTGAAAATCATCGTCGCTATCGGGACGCCAGCGCGAAGCCTGAAATGAAAAAATTATCATGCTTTATTAAAACTTTTCTTATCTTATTTTTAAATGACAAAGATTTATATTAAAGTTTATTATAACTGTAGGAGTTTGTAATTCAAATATCAAAATAATGAGTTTATGCAATTTACGTAATATTATATTCTGTTTTCAATTTACTTTATACGATTGCAAAACGCCATTAGCATTTTGAATGGATCCAAAAGACATTTAAGCAGATTAAAATCAAAATAATCGACTTATATAATCAAAATATAGAATAGCGATAATATTAAATTAATATTAATTATTATTATAAAAAACGAGTTCCTACAGTAAGTGAAGAGAAAAATAACGTAAGACTAGTTTTTCTCACTGACATTTTTAATATCGATATATAAATATTGCAGTTGGCTTTATATGGGCATTATGTAGTGCATTTTCCGTAATAAATCAAAGAGGACGTGCACACTCTCACGCTTTTACCGATGCGGAATCGTTAGCTCGGCGGCTACTGTGCAGGATGGAACCGACAGCAAAAAAGGTATTCGTTTTCTCAGTGGCTTTAGGAAAAAGAACAAGAGAAATATTACGTGGACTGTCCTATGATACTATCCACTTCGTCTCAATATTCATATGTACTTCATTTTCATTTTGAATTTGAGTAATTATTGTATAAAATAGTACTACACCTTATATATTTAATAAAAAAAAACGATATCGATACATTTTATTTATTTATTAACAAAATTTGTGCAATAATAAATTAAATTTATGTAAAACATAATTACTGTGATAAAAATGTTTGCGATAAAATATGAAAGTATTAAAAAAAAATTATGCCGAAACCCGGGATTGAACCGGGGACATTTAGATCTTCAGTCTAACGCTCTCCCAACTGAGCTATTTCGGCGCGTAATTTTGATGTGAAGATATCACATAAAACGCGTGCCCCCACTATTTGACCGTCTCTTTCAGGTTCACGCGTGTATAAAAGTTGTATAATACTTGTGACTTATATATATGATGCCGTATATATCAAATGTTGTTTGTGTAATGTATACGAACTTTTTCTTTTATAACTTTTATTTCTATAATTTTTTTTTTATTCTTTTCTCTTTTAACTTTTATTTCTATACTAATGTCTAGTAAAAATTACTAGATTTTAGTTTTTAAATAATGAAGAAAATACGGAAGTCGGTATTGCAGATTCCTAACTATAGGTTTTGCATCCCGTTAATGAACTTGTAAAACAGACATAATAAAAAAATCGATCAGCAATTAATTAATTAATTAATTAATTAATCTTTAAAGTTAATGTTCCTTATCTAACTATGGCGCTAAAACTCGTAACGTCACGCAGCGCTCGTGACTCGCACACATCAGAATAGGGAATTTGCATGAAAATTTTTTTTAGATTTCATTAACTATATCTGCAGAATATTAAAAAATAATCGACACGTATTTTTGCTTTTTTCAATTTAATGATTATTAGCAAGGATACCGTACTTCAAAAATTCGTGTGACGTCACGAAGGTTACACTATATAGATATACTATACGTAGTGACGTCACAAATGTTATAGAATTTGAAAGTGTGATATCTTTGTAAAAAAACATTATATTGAAAAAATGAAAAATACGTGTCGATTATATTTCATTATTCTATCAGACGGATATAATGGAATTTTTCATGCAAATTCCGTATTCTGGTATAGCGTTTGTAAAATTATACATTGAATCGCGCAGGGCATCCACCATAAAACCAGATAATAGAGAGCACAGGCTTTGATATTTAAAAGCTCTCTTTTCTTACGCTCGTGAAAGTGCATATACTGTGCATGAAAGCACATATATGCATACCCAAGTCAGTCGAATAGTGTTTTTCCCAAAGTTACATTTGCTCCAGATTCTCTCGCGATTTTAATTGTGGAGCCTCTCTGAGTTACACACCGTTGGTGCCAATTTATAATTAGCCTCGGGGAACTTTCCTCTGCCTCGTCCGCATGAAATAGTTCTTCCGATGGGGGCATCGACTTGGCCATTGACAGAGGCGAAAAAAAAGTCGCGGCATCGGAGATCAGCGGCCGTAAGTAAAGTATTCGCTCTTTAACGAGGAGAAACTCGTTACCCTTTGCGAATGAAGCTCTCGGCCTCCGCGAGTTTCTGCATGCCCCGCTCGCGTATTTAAGCTTTATACCTATACCTGCTGATGATAGTGATATACGCCGAAGGAATGTACTCTGCTCCATCCATTAGAATTAGATTTTATGAAGCAGCTAATTTCGAGGCTTCTCTTAGAAGGAGTCCTCCTCCAATAAGGTATACGAAAAAACATAAGCAACGATTAACTTGCAATTACTTATCAGTTATGCGAAAGCTAACGAGGTCAGAAAACAGACGTAGTTTCTAATAATTCTTATAAAGGTGTAGTTGCAGTTTTTTTTTATGTACTTAATTATATAAATTTTTGTCTTTTGTTATCGACACTGAATAGGATTAAGAGATTTTGGAATTCTTTACCACAAAGTATTACGGTAATAAATCAAATTTAAGAATGTTAAACAATTAATTTTAATTAAAATTTTTAATTGATCAATGATAATACGATTATGTTAATTATTATCTAGTAGGTTTAGATTCAGATTTTGATATGAAAAGTTACGTTGTAAGGACTTTTTAATTCGTTTCATTAAGAAATAAATAAATAAATACACTGAGAAAAATGTATTCATCTGGAGGAGAGAGTTAGAACATGAAAAATTGTTCCATATACTTTGGGAAAATTATAAATATTATTATAAAAATTAACAGAGTTATAGCTAAATTTATTATAAAATGTATACATTTTTCAATAATAATGTAGCAATGTTTCTCGCTTCTTCGATCTCAAACAATTTATATAATAGTAAAAATGATTGTATATTTTTCTCAGTGTAAATATTCCGGCAGTAAATGTATTTGGATGATACCCGAAAAGTAAAAATTGTATTTACATTCGTACAAGATAATGGATTACGTCAAGTGGTTTGATACTCTCTTAATCGGTCGTCATTATGCGACAACGAATACTTTGCTCGATAATAGAGAAAGCTCCCTTTCTTGGCTCCGTGCCATTAAAATGATTGGCACGTCATTATGGAAAAGCTCGTTTATTGAACCTTTGGTAATATACCGGTTCATCAGTACTTATCGAAATTTTCATTGGGATCCTCAAACTTTTTCCGTCAGTTTTTCTGAAAATTTTTAATCATCTCTGTGTCTGTAAGTAATATACATTAGAGGATACCGATGAAAGATCGACTCGTTGTAAATATCTGTAATGAAAAATCTAAATGCATTATTAGTGCGTTAGTCAACTTTCGTGTTGTAAAATTTAATTTAGCCCGAAATTATTACGATCTAATGGAAAAGTGATGAGAAAAGAAATCGAGTATGCGGCAGAAGGAAATATAACGTTTTTTTTTATCCGCGATTGAAACTTTGAAACTTTTGGTGTAATCGATCTTTTTTTTTGCAAAGTATTTACCGTGAATTTTATTAGAACTATCGTTTTTTTGTTTGTATAGCAAGAGTTTTAAAGAAACTTTCGAAAAAGAAAAAGAAATCTGACAATAAAGCCTATTTTTCTACCAAATTTGTTGTTTTTCATGCAAAAGAGCCGTGAGAATGAAGAAATGCTAATTTAAGTAGCCAGTTTGCGAATCATAAAAAAGCACATTGTATTTAGATGTGCATTAGATGTACACAGTATACCTACATGCATGTATATATAAGTATAGTTTTTGCATATTCCTCTCTTAAAAAAAACAATACTAGGAAAATTTTGAAGTATTTAAAAATGCTATCTGATTGGTGAATGGCTTAATTATCTGGTTGAGTGGCGCCAAAAATCAAAATATTGTCATGAAAAATAAAAAAAAATTTATTATCAAAGATCATTTACTATTAGGTAATTTATTTCGAATAAATATACATTTTTTTAACATTGATTTGATACTGTATTTCATGTAGAAAATCAAGTGTAAATTATTTATTGTAATTAGCACTATATACTCTAAATGATTCTTGTATACTAAAAGAAACATTTTACTAATTTTTACTTAGTAAAAGTTTAGCAAAATTTCTCAAATATGCAGCCTCTGACTAATTTACTGAACTCAGAGTAAAAATTACTAAAACATTTCTCTCAGTGTACTCAGTTTCAAATTTACATTGTGACTTTTAAAATAGATACCAACGGGAAATATTATTTTTCTTTGCAGGTTTACTACTGCTAAACTGGAAAACTATTATAATATACTTAATATAATGTGTTAATTAATTAATCTGACAAATGAATTGATAAATAAATTATGGTTATTTGGGCATAAATCAATGCAATAAAGATTACATCTTATTTTTAAGATGACTACTTATGCGAATATTCGTTTTTATTCTAAGTAGAATACAAGTGTATTAGGTTAAAAAAAACAGTGGAATACTCTTCCTTCGAGTATTTCCAACATTACTGATATTAGTTATTTTAAAAGACCATTACGCTCATTTATTTGTGCTTATTAACTTTGTTTTTCTCATTTTATGTAAAAAGGCTACATAACCTGTTGAATTTTTAAAATAAATACATAAATAAATAAAATATTACTAGAAAGTAGTGTTAAAATTGAAATGTAAGTTGTAGTTGTAGACAAGCAGACTTGTCTGCAATAAAAAAGGCGATAGGCACTCGAGAAGTCTTACGCTCTCAAATATAAGCGTCTGCAGTCCTCGCGGTATTCTTGAGCAACGCAAAAAAAAAATAAAAGATAAAAAATAGTAATAACAATAGGCCTCTCGACTCATCTTCGGTCGTTGAATCGGCGCGCGAGTAGTCACTCGAGACGCGCTTACGTCGGGAAGTGGCCGCAGCCGCCGAGGTGATGAGACGGTGACGAATCGGCGACTCTCGAGCTTCTCCCGCGGCGTAATCGCGGGTGAAAGTGCGTACGGATTTATAATGCAGAATCGCGGTGTCGGCGGCGCGCGGGAGGAGAGCGGCGCCGGCGCGCGCGAGTTATACGCTATATCGCAGCCTGCGCTTTCACTCTCCGCGCGGCGAGGCGCCGCGGTGGGGGCTGATTCAGCGGGTTTCCT
>JAWWEN010046689.1:0-11971 GCA_035582955.1 Sycophila texana
CGGTTACTCAGGGTTTCACAGATTCATAAGTTGATACTAAAGAACTATTACCATGAGGGGGCGCAGCTGTAGCGCGGATCAATTCGAAATACTAGAACATGGCCATATTAGGCGCAATCCCATATTAGGCACAGGTACCTTATAAGTTTTAATGAACTTGTTTAGTTGACATCACTTAAAAAAAATTATTAAAAACTACCGATTATAATTTTTTCAGTGCAGTCTATAGTTAGTCAGTAATTGCGACTTTACTTTTAAAATTAAGCAGCTAATTCGTAGTTTTGTAAAATAGTACCTTGAGCATTTTATTTTCGCAATTAAACCTACCGCACGAATAATTACAAATAGCATTTAAAAAAAAGGAAGTAACATTAAAATGAATAAATCAATAGATTCCGTATTAAAAATTCTGGTCCCAAATATAATCGCCGCAAAAAGCACGACAAAAAATTAGAAACGTGAGAACCACTCGGATCTTCTCGTAGAGGCCGGTGACTGCGAATGACGCATGAACACAATGCCCCGAAGGTGAGAAAATCAAGCAACTGATTTATGAACTATTCGAGGGAAACTGCGCTCGATTCCGTGCCTCCGCCTTCACTGTTATCCTTATTATCTCTAATAACGCCTTATCGGCTCATCGCTCGCTGGATACCATCGCCCGCGCTCGCCTTTCTCGAGTCTCGCACTTAACTCGCGACGAATTAATGCTGTCACCGCATAATGATTTATCGGGGACAGTTACAATATTTATTTAAGTCAATACCGTGCAAAAAAAAATATTTACAAAACAAGTCCCGAATCCTAACGTAAAAAAAAAAGGTTGAATGTTGCCAAACATTTTAATAATCCAATTGTTTGAAAGATGTATTTGACATTTTCGGTCGAATAGTGTCAAAATTCAAAACGCTTTGTCAAGTATTTAATATTTCGATTCGATAAATAAATTTTTGTTTGTTTTAAATAAATCATGATCAATTGAAGTTTTTAATTTTTCAATTACACTGAAATTTATTTTACGTGCAAATAAAATGTAGGGTAAATGATTTCCTAATTGATTTTCTAGGCTCAAAAAAATTGACTTTCACTAGCCTGACTAGAGAAATTTTTGTAACACTATTTTAATAATATTGGACTCGTGTCCTTCAAAAACATCGAACCTTTTACTTTACGAGCGGAATCTCTGCACTTCACGCGAGCAAATTCTTGAGGTTGTAAAATAAATTAGTTAATAATCAGAAAATTTATGAGATATGGTTACATCATTAATTTAATTACTATAGAATTGTAAATAAACAAAAGGTTCTTTATTCAACACCCAACTTGACACTGTTGTTTCTTTTTTTAAGCAAGCAATTATTTCGTTTCTAGGGTATAATAAAAAAAAAATCTTGGAAAAATTTTGCTCTGACCAAATGCGCGCGTCTTTCTCGTAGACGTCGTCGTATCCTCATAATACACTTTCTCCAGCGCGTGCAAATGTACACGTCCGCTCTCGGCGCGCAAAATTCGCGGGCTGCTCAAAATTCATCAAGGCACGTTTAATTCTCGATTAATGCGGCTCTCATCGTTTCGCGGTGTTTTATAGGCGCCGCAATAAATAAATTGTGCTCGGCCGCGCGCCGTGAAATATTGTTTAATTTCATTAAGCGCCACAAAAGGCGGTGCGCACTACCAGTGCCGGCTTCCCACAGTATCAATGCCCCCTTCATTTCTCTTTATCATCCGCTTCGGTCTTCTCTCCGCCGGCGTCCGAGAAGGGGCCCCGGCGATGCGCGCGCGCAGTTATTCAGGTGCGCAAGGGAAGACGTTGCCACCGCGACACACCTACATTTTCTGCCTGTGAGCTATTTGTGTTGCGACAGGTTGCTACTCGCCGGATTTGCATAGTTTATGGTTTCTCCTCTTTCTTTCTCTTTATGCGTCTCGTTCGGTCCCTTTCGGTCGCGTGTGCACGCGAGAGGCTGCACGTGCTTCCTCGTTTCTTCTTCTTCTTGTTTTTCTTCTTTCTTCCTCTCGCGTGATTTTTTTATTTTTTGATCATTCTTATTTAATTTTTTTTTTTAATTTTTTTTTGGGCTGGTTAAATTATCGACGATGAGAAAATTTAAATTTTTTAGTAAATGGCCCATCTGCGTGCGTGTATGTAGAAGGGATATCAAAGATGGATCGATGGTACAATCGCGAGGGAGTAAATTTGTAAGTTCAGCAGTGTTTCAGATTTTTTTTCTTTTTTCATAGTTTATTGATTTATCGATTTTGTAGTAACTAATTTTTAGGAATATTATTGACAGTCTATTCAAACAATGTATAATTGAAGTTCATACGCAGTCTTAATGAAGTTAACTATAAGTATACATCTTGTTTTAGCTGTTCTTTTAAATTTTATAGAAAAGAGTTTATATTTTGTCAAATAAAGTAGGATAGAGAAGATAAAATCATTGATCTAAATAAAAAGAAATGAAAAAAAGATCGTTGCCTCATATTACGTAAAAAATAATCAATGTGAAGTTTCTTTAATAATATTATTATGCTAAAACGACGTACTTCACTTCATAAATATTAATACTAATGTAGAGCGTTTAAATTCAAGTGCCTCTCATCAATGAAAGTGATGATTCCGCGCTAATTTTTAATGACAAGGTAGAACAGAAATTATAAATGCTAATTTTATTAGTATGACTAGTCCAAAAGCGAGGTGATTCTTTTTGCACTCATCTGCCAAATCCTGTACGTATAGAAATTTAATGGATTTCAATGGGATTGATCTTCAATTGTAGGAATTTGTGCTGAAATTAAAAAAAAAATAAAAATTATTTGAATACTTAAATATCCCAAAAGAGTTTAAAAATTACTTTAGTTTGTTAAAATTTCTTTAATTTCATACTTTCTTGCAGTTTTTGAGATATTTACTCAATTAATTTTGATTCCTACAACACTGCAGAGCGTATAGCTACGTATAATACTAACGAATTAAAACCAATTCCATCAAGCTATTAAGTTTCTGGACCTGCAGGTTGCTATAATACCAGAATTAAAAAATGTTGATTTCTTTGAATATACAGCAGGCCTAGAATTTTAAGTTACGACTTATTTTATAAAAAATTTAACATTTTTCTCCGATAACTTTAAAAAGACACATTTAAAGGTGCAAAAGATGCGAAAAACTCATATGCCATTGATTTTTTTTAAATAAAAATGACAATTCGAAGAGAAAGCATATGCCGCCTTTCTCCGTTTTGCATGCAGTCGTGAAACTAAGAGACCCATTGAAAATCCATAAATCATTGCTTGATTAAAATCAGCGTTACCGGTGTCGTTCGATTTACCTCGTCGTGCGCTTATAACGCCGATCGAATCAGCAACACTAAAGCCACTGATTTATCGCTGATTTAAAATATTGGCATTTTGCTAAGAATAAAGTCGTCGGATAAATTGATAGCCTCAACGATTGATATTGTAACCTGCTTTGACAGTTATACGCGAGGCTTGTATCTACAGAATATCAAAAGCAGCCGGACCATATCGTGTTTCCTTAACCATCGAGCCTCGACATCCCGATGGATACCTCAGATAATGCTCGATACTTTAAATTGACACTAATAAAATTGACCATTGAATACGTAATCCTTCATAAACTATAAGAAAAAGAAAACTAAAATAAACTAAAAAAAAAGAACTGAATCAAGCGCAAAGAGTTTCTCATGCGCATAAAATTATAATGCATTGGGAAAGATTTTAATTTAACGAGGGAAACAGTATATGTATACACAGGAGCCCCTCTCCACCCCGATAAAGGTGTATATACCCGCTCGAAAGTATTTCATTCCACTTAACAAAAGTGCGCTACCCGCGACGTAAAAATGCATGCCCCCTCGCGCCGCCTCCCATAAGACCTTAACTTTAATGCACCGATTCCCATGCTCGTAAACATGCCCCGCCGAAAAAAAAGGGCAAGGGAGGGGGGATCCCAAACAAACGCACCGTGGCATTTCCATAAATAACGCGTTTGCACACCGCACGAGGAGATCCCGTTTATTCGCGGCTTATATGAGGAGCGCCGCGCGGTGCCATCCCGATCGCATAAATTTTTGGCTGCGGGTTACTTAATCGCGCGGGTATATATCGCGGTTGATGCCGCGGGGGGGACGAGCGCGTGGGCGCCGAGCGAGCAGCCGGACGGTCTATATACTCGCTGCACAAAAGACGCGGCCGCGATCGGGGAGGCGTGTTCGCTGCGGACACTGCCTCGCGGATTAGCGGAAGCCGGCGGCACTAAATTTCGACGTTGTATTCAATGTCTTTAGCTAGCTGTAAAGATGTTGCTTGGTATTGAGAAACTCGGTGTTTCCTGGGCCTGAGATAATATCGATGCAGCGTGGAATTGATTGTTGTATCATTGTTTTTTTATTTTTACAGTTTTATAGACATAGTTTTATTTTTTTAAATATATTGTGAGAAATTCCTGCATATTAATTTATCAAAATTTTTAGGTGAGGAACTAAATGAGAACAATATTAATTAATAGAATTATAAGAATTAAAATAAATTTCAAGGTGATATAAGGAAAATTTAAAGTTTAATGCTTATTTCGTTGATCTATTAATGGAATTAAAGGAACAAATACTTGTAGTTTGATTATAATCAAATGAAAATGTTCGATACACATTAAATGCTTTTAAATTTTTACACCATTAATCATAATCGGTCCAACATAATTTATCCTTTGATTACTCAAACTCTCATTAAAATGCTTTGCAGTATCCTTTCTTAATTTTTTTTAAGAGGAAAAGTTTTATAAGGAGTATTTGGTATAAAACTTTTATGTATTAAATAATGAAATTATTTCCTTAATTGCATCACAACAGTATATCATTGTTTTTTTTTTTAATTATTTGAGCAAAAAGACTAGAGGATTGGCAGATTTTAGTAGATTTGATATTACCTTGTAGAATTTAGCATAATTTAAAATTTTTAATCCTATCTTTAAAAAGGGATGACGTGAAGTATTTTAAAACGCAATTTGATTGGCGCACGCGAACATCCGGTTAAATGGCGCATAAATCTAAAAATTTTACCTAAAAAGTACGACAAAAAAAAAGTTGACGCGCGAAACGCTTTGGATTTTACCAGTAATAGAAAACAATCGACCTTTTCCACGCAAACTAATCAGTCAGTCCATCCCTCTCGCTTATAACGAATAAATTTTTGTATTGGTGATAAATATAATACATATCAGACTAATTATAGAAAATTAAGAAACTTAATAATTATTTTATTAATCTATTAACGCAATTAAAGCATAACTTTAAATTATTCATAGTGAAATTCTAAATACACATTAATGCCGTAATTTTTTTAACAAAGAATTCTTATATTAATTTAGGAAAAAGGGACATAATTATAATTTATAATGTCTCCAAAAAATTTAATTTTTCACCGCAGGACTGTTTCTTCGTATTTCTCTATAATATAATCTATACTCTCTAAATTCCATTCGGTGTAATTTCACTACTTTCCAGTCCAGATCAGTTCATTTTCACTGGTTTGAACTAATCTGGACTACAAAATAGTGAAAATGCACTGAATGATAGTGAAATTCCACTGAATTGAATTTAGAGAGTATATATATTAAATCTATATCTAGAGTAAATATATATTAAATAATTAAAAATAGAGAGTATATATATATTAAAATCCAGATATTGAAATCTATCTGCACGATAAAAACACGTACCTAACGATTGTTTTTTTTTCAGGACCGTCTGACGGGCCATGGTGGAATCTCGTCGCTGGGCGGCGGCAACAGTTCGCCCTACTCCGGGGCGCACCATCACGGGCACCGGGGTAACGGTAACGGCGGCGGCATGCCCCATCACGGCGGGGCCTCGCTGCCCACCGCCTCGGACTTTCAGCCCCCGTACTTCCCGCCGCCGTTCCCCTCGCACCACCACGCCCCGGCCAGTCCGCAGCACCCGGGCCTCGGGCAACCCCAGCACCTCGACTACCTTGTCGGCGACCCCTACACCCAGACCCTCAACACCCTCCACCAGCACCACTATAACCACCTCAGCGCCGCCGTCACGGCTGGACAGAGGAGCGGGGACCTCAGGAGGGACACCGAAGCCATCCACGTCGTGAGTACACAGATATATATATATATTTTTTTTTGTTTCGATGACTGACGTTCTACGATTGGTAAACTGGGCTCTGTGTCAGGTAGACGACACAACGATCCCTGTTTTATAGACATTTAGAATATTATACGATTTTCCAAAATTTTTTCGTAAACGAAACAGTGGATTGGTACGACTTAAAAAAAAAAAAAAAAATAGTAATAGACAAAAGTGTTAAAAGTTAAATTAGAGGCATAAATAAAATGATATTTTATTGTATTTATTAGAGTTGAGAGAATAGAATACTTGAACGCGCTTTTTTGTTTATTATCAACTTTATCCCGAATTAAGAATTATTAGGGGGTGTCAAACTTACAGATTTGCCTCGAGGCGCTACCGCGCTTCTTAAAATAGATTACACTGGCATCGGAATTTTTTGTTTTTTGTAAGGACATCTGTTTTAAATTTAAAGTCATTCTGTTCATATAAATCTTAGAGAAAAACTGTATTAAAAATTTTACCTCCATGCGAAATATTTACAAATTTTTGCCAACATTTACTTTATCAAAATTATATGCATGAAAAGACTTGAAATTTAAGTGAGATGTATATTCTTCTCATTGTTCTGGATATCAGTGCAATATATTACTTTTTCGACAATTCGTTTTATTTTGAAATGACAAAGAAAATGTCAAAGCCCGTAAGTTAGATCTCTAACTATAAATTTTCCATCCCGTTAAATGCGTTAAATGCATTTACAGTTAAAGAAACTATAGATAATATCCATCTTGCTGTTTATTCTACATTTAAACGAGAAAATTGATTTAGTCGAAGTGGAGGTCGAGCTTAAAAAGAAAAAAAAAATTTGCAGACCCGTTGAATTCTTCATTTAATTAAAACCAATCATGAGTGAATCCCCTTACAAAGGTACAAACTGTATATACAGAGCGTCACTTGGAGCGCTCCCCTCGCGTATTTTAAATTGCAATCATAGCTGACACACACGGAAACCCGGGATTTATTATATATCAACTAATTTCTCTTTAAATCGCCCCCTCCCCGCCCCCCTCGTTAAAAGTATTATACTCTTTTCGCGGCGACAAACGAGAGGCGCGCATAAAAATGCCGCGTTAATTAATTTTGCCATCTCGGAGTCCTGTAAAACGGCTGATTTATCCGCCGCGATAATGAAATAACCGTAAATAACGTTAATCGTTAAATTGAAGAAAAAAGCAGAAAATGAAAAAAAGCACAGCGAGATCAACAAAAAAAAAAATCGAGCTAAACAATTACGCGCAATAAATTTAAACCCGCGTCACGGCGAACTTTCAGCGAGCGCTTCTCAATTATTTCCACGCGGCAGGAACCTTCCCAGCGTGAAAGTCCAGGCCAATGATTCATTCGGGAACTCTTCATTTATAACGCATTTAATTGACAAACATCGCGGCGGGTCATGCGAGCCTCGACGTCTGAAAAGCTCATCCGCACGCTAAAAGACTAAAAAGGGGGAGGGTGTACACTCGTACTCCGGCGAACGATAAATCAGCGCAATTAAAGGCTTTCCACGCGATCGATTGAACGAACACCATAAAGCCTCGTCTTTTCATAATTCCGCGACGACGAGGACGGGGCCGTTATTAGTGCCGTCGACGTCGTCGCCGGGAGACATCGCCGCGCTCTCTCGGGTGTACCGTTAAAACGCGAAGCGCGCAGCCAGCGACGATCCCTGCGAGCGTGACCGACGCTCGCGCGCGTATCCGGGCCTAATGGGACGAGCTGCTCTCTTCTTCTTTCTTTGCTGTTCGACGCGCGCCGGCCACTTTTGTCCGCCGCTCGTGCAAACGCGCATTGGACCGCGCGAAACAAATAGATACGAGGTACAGTGCTTTCTCGGGTCTGTCTGATGACAATGTATTAAATTTATTTACTTGACTTCACTTCTTTTTTTCTTTGTTATTTTTTTGAGATTTTTTTTTTTGAGAGACTCTTTTTATTTGAGTATTTTATTTTAAAAATATTTCTATTTATTTATGTGCCCGATATTTTTTAGAAATCTTTGTAAATATTGCAATTTGTAATAAATGGATATTCTATTCTATTTTATTAACACTATTATTTGGAATTAAAGTCAGAATAATTAGACCATGTTAAAACTTATTAAAATACATCGAAACGTTATTATTTAACCAAAAAGTTGTTCTTTGACTATAATCAATGGTTCGTAGCATTTTGAGATTGTTTTTTTTTTTTTTTTTTTTTAAGAAAAGAGTAGGCTAGTTTTTGCTAAAGGGCGATTTTGGTGACAAATTTAATCTAAGAAATCGATCAAATTGAGAATAGCTTGCTTCACTGTTAGTTGTATAATTAATTTAAGAAAGGACAAAAAAAAAAGGCAAATATCGGAAAAAAATCGGCAAATAGTGTTTTTGAATTATTTAATGAGATTCGTTAAATTAGGTTTACAAATTGCGAAGGTACAAGGTACCCAAAAATAACAAGGATCATCGTATAAGTTCAAGGATGAAAATTTTTAAAATTGTTTATCATACGAACGTGTGAATATAATCTACAATTGACTGGTCATACTTATTAGCGCAGTTCATAAGCATATTTATTCAAAAAGTTTTTATTAACAATGTGTGTATCCACCGTAATTACTCATTAAATTGTTCGTAAAATTAAAAATTTTGTTTTCACTAAATCCAATAGTGTTTTATTAAATTTTCATACCCGACTCGGACATGGAACATAAAAAAAATATAGTTTCTACCTGAAGCTTGATTCCATAAGCTTGACGCACACGCTAAAGAAATTAAATGTATATTAATTATACTAATAAGTAAGACTACTTCTGAACTTTTATATCTATAGACATATGAAAAATAGCGCGCAAAATACCATTCGTCAAGTATATGAGAATAAAATCCTTGTCCCCAAATGATATTCTTAAAAATTCTCAAAAAAATAAATCTCCCTTAAAAAAATTCGTACAAGATAAAGCACTATTTTTAAGTAACATTATAAAATTCTTGAATAAAACACTCAATCCTCCAAGAAAACGCGTGCAATATAAAAATTGAAAATGGTAAGGCAGCGAACGAGCGCGCCGCGTACATTAGCGACTTAACTCGTGAAATTAAATCGAAAGTCCGGCAGCGCCGGCAGCATCCCATTTAAAAACGCATCCATTCAGAGAACGACGGGAGCCCGCGGGGCTCTCTCATATCGCATCCCATCATAACGCCGAGAGAGACGGAAACAGAGAGAAAAAAAGGCGCAGGGAGCGCACGCGAATAAACGCCTGGAAATCCGACGCGGTGTCGGCTTTCGAGCGAAGAGAGAAAGAGAGAGAGAGAGAGAGAGAGACCACGTCATTATCCTCGCATTCGTCCGGCCAATTTTGCGGCTTTTAATGTATCGATCGCGGCCGGCATCTGTCCCCGTCGCCCTTTATAGATCGACCCGTCGAAATATGTCAACGAAAATGCGCCTCCTGCACAAGACGCGCGAAGACTGCGGTCGCACTATACGTGTCCGCGCGTCTCCTTAGGCGCGCCCAACTTCATCCTTACCTCCGGTGACCCTCCGACGTTGAACTATGAGAGCCGCGATTTCGCATAGTTAAGTATCGTTCGAGGCGACAGGGTGGCTCCGACGATGGAAGTTCGATGTGCTGCGCCGCAAATCGATCCTCCACTTATTTTATCGGGAATTATTATATCGTCGCTTCCGAAGACTAGTAAATTTCAAAAAAGGCCTATTTGTATTTGCTTTTTTTGAAGCTCTCATACGATTGGTACCTCAAATTTATCAGGTTTTAAATGAATTTACTTTACTCCAGAGCTTCAAAAAAGGCAAATAAAAATAGGCCTTTTTTGAAATCTAATAGTCTTAGTAGGAAGCGACGATATATGTATTAACGTTGACTATACTCATTATTTTAATGTTGGACTGAAAATTGTGGACTTGAATATTGTTCTTGAGATAAAGAATATTTTGTTAATAAATTTATTTATAAACGTATAATTGTATTAAATAAAAATTTTCCGGTATAATTTTGTTTATTTTTTTATGACCTCGTATTAGCCTGCTGGTGAAGTAGACGGTAAAGGAAAGGCATTGGATATATAGGTTGAAATTATATCTGAGGCATACATTTTTATTTAAATAGTTATATTGCAAATTTATGGCCACCAATACGTCGATTATCTCATTCTGACCTACGACATTTTTACTTCGGTCGAATCCCTAATAAATCCCATGTTGATACTTCGTTCTATAGTGATAATAGAGTGACTCTATTGGAATTCGAGTTTTACAAGTTTTTTTATTTTTAATATTACAAACAAATTTGTTGTTTGCTATCTTACCTGTTTTGACGGATACATTAGCTGTGTAAAAATGACTAATTCTTCTTCATTAAAATTTCTCTTTTTCATGACTGTATGTTGTTAATAGGAGATTACACAAAACATTTTTTTATTGTACACTTTTTTGTGTCTTCTTATTATCATGCAGAATAATAATTAATGTTCAGTTTGTGACAATTTCTTTACAAGCGCAAAAATAATATTCTTTTAATGTCTGCTGAATTTCAAACATTATGTTGAATTACCTGCTGACAACAAACACAAAAGTAGAAATTGAAATTTCAGTTTGAACTTTAAACATTTTATGTGATGCTCAATTTTAGGTTGTACGAATTGTAAATTGAGCTAAAGTAATTTGAAATTTCAAATTGAATATTTTTTCCGCGTAGATAACATTAATTTTTAGTATTTTTTATTTAATATACCTACATAAATTCCATTAGAAACAACTACAATGATAACAAACTAAATTCAAAGTTTTCCATCATAAATGTAAGCATTTAACTGCACGTAATTGGAAATCTGTACGATCTCTACAAAAAAATAAAAAAAAATAAAAACACGCAGCACTTCCGGCAAGATAATTTGCCTTCGCCAAACCCCTAAACGCGCAAATAAAAAAATTAATCATCCTCGCGGATCGCGGGACATAAATAAACAAGTCGTATCGGTCGTTACGTCGCCCGGCGCGCGCGCGGGAAACACCCGAGAAACGCAGAGATCTCCGGGAGGCTGTCTCCCGGCATCGATAAGTGCGTCATATTTCGCGCTGATTGCAATTGTAAATTCGTGCCGAGTCACGGGGAGCGCGCATAATGCGCGGCATCATCGTCAGCTCGAAATTTACGAGCCGCAAGGAGGAAGATGCTGTACGTACGCCGAGGGAGAAGCAGCGGGGGGGGGGGGGGCGTCGTCTCCTTCTTCCGGGACTTTGCATTCTTGGCTGCACGCAGTAATTTACTTATTAAGTTCCGGGCGGACCTTCGACATTTTCGAAGAAGGGGATCCTCGCCTCCTCGGCTCGGGATGCCGGGAGCGCTTACTTTGAGGGACGCGGGCGCCGTGCCATGCCGAGAATAACGACGTCTGCTGCGACGACAGGGTCGGAGATGGTGATGTTTCATCTTGCTCTTGTGCAATGCTTCGCTCTCGAGCGATTTATTTTGTATGGGGTGGGCGTCATTTTCGGCCGGATAGTTTAAATACGTCCTTAGATCTAAAGATTTCTTTTGATTACTGGTATTGCGGCCTCTTTCTTTATAACAGAATTAATCAAATTTTGCAGCTTTAAGCTGAATAGCCTACAAGCTCAATTGGCTAGAGTGAAATGAAGTTAAATTTGAATCCAATGGAATCAACATTTCTACTCGAAGTTTGGATTGAAATTTACTCCCTCGATTAGAGTGAGCTACACTGAGAGAAATGCTATAATAAAAATTATAATAACTTGAGCAAAAATTACAAAGTAACATTGGAATCGGGACC